>CATIWF010122471.1:0-18264 GCA_949630135.1 Balakata baccata
AGCCATTTTGCTCATTTTTTACATCTCTAAAGCGTGCGACCCATTAGGTTCCCGGTTGTGTTGGCCACTTAAATTATCAAATAATTTAAGCAAATCATGAGCAATATCTAGCAACACATCATCATCCCCAATTGACCGGAAAGTTAGCGGTTTGACTATGAACCTTTCCATAGATAAAAATATGTGCAACTCGTCCTTTCACCATTCTATACCCCACTCGGTTTAGAGCATGGACTATGTGTCAGCTCCCACTAGACTGACTACGTCACACCTAGCCCAAGTGATTTTAAATCTTGTCATTGAGACTCATTACTCAATTACACATGTCACTAAAGACCATCTTCATGACAGTTCCACTCTAGCCAGAGATTCCCGAGTAATGATTCCAACAAGAGGCCGTGGGTATACTCTTCCTCTATTAGAAGCGGTGAATCCTCTGTTGGCTACCCAATTACCTTCGAATACCTCAAGCTGCAGTCAATCACCACCCTATGAGCAACCTCTATAAGGCAACAAGGAATGGCGTTAAAGCACAGAACCAGTATCCAAGATATCCTTGGGTACCTCAAGTCTAAGGATACATGCACCATTGCTAAAATGAGACAATCATTGACATTTGAATAGATAATCCATATGATTGTCTCATAGCAGGTCATCCAATGTACTTAACTACTCTTAGCAAGCTTCCACATGTTAACGTTGAACATCTCATGCTCACAGCTTATGAGATCTACTGCTTGATCTAATCAAGGAATATAACATGTGCTAGTCTATCCGAATCAACAATGTCTCATCTTATTAATCCAATGACTAGGGATAATTTAGATACTAATATAATTATACATGATAGGAATCTCATTATCATGATCCCATCATGATTTCCTTCATGCTATGTTTTATATCATGGACTTTCTTTAATCAGTTTAAGATCTATATGAATCATATACAAATGAATACTAATAAAATGAAAGAATGCCTTTATGAATGTGTACACTAAGTGCTTGAGGCGATTGCCTTTTGAGCACATCTCTAACACCAATGACCCTCATCGGGGTCTGACTGGTATCTGCTCGTGACACTCAAAGCATATGACACATCGGGTCTAGTACATATCATAATGTACATAATTGATCCTATAGCTAAAGCATATGGGATCAAACTCATACGAGTCCTTGTCTTATGTTTTTGCACACATAGACTTTGAAAGAGTTATCCCATATGTCATGGGAACAAACCCTTTCTTGGACTACTCTATGCTAAATCTCTTTAGCATCTTATCTTTGTATGTAGACTGTGAAAGACCAAGCAACTTCTTAGATCTATCTCTATAGATCTTTATGCCCAAGATATAGGTTGCATCTCTAAGGTCTTTCATGGAGAAATTCGTAAAAAGCCAAATTTTAACAATTTGAAGGATCAAGACATCGTTTCCTATGATTAATATGTCATCCACATATAATATAAGGAAAATGATTGCACTCCCACTAACCTTCTTATATACACAAGGTTCATCCAGATTTTATGACAAACCAAACTCCTTGATTGTCTCATTAAAACGGATATTCCAACTCCAGGATGCTTGCTTCAATCCATAAATGGATCTTTGGAGCTTGCATAGCTTTTGGCCATCTTTAGATATGAATCCTTCTGATTGTATCATGTACTCATCCTCAGTAAGATATCCATTAAGGAAAGTCATTTTCACATCCATTTGCCATATCTCATAATCATAATGAGCAGCAATAGCTAGGAGTATCCTAATGGATTTAAGCATAGCCACTAGACTAAATGTCTCGTCATAGTCAATTCCTTGTCTTTGATGATAACCCTTAGCCATTAGTCTAGCTTTATCGGTAACCACATTACCCTCTCTTGAAGACCTATTTGCACCCTATAGGCTTTATCCCCTCAAGTGGGTCAACCAAAATGCAAATATGTACTTACCTTGTGTGGCCCCAACTCAAAATCCAAGCTTTAAGCTTGTCTAGCCTCCTTGGTAGGTGATTCTACCTTCCAAAGGCATCTCCTATACATAATCATAACTATTTCTCATCAACTCAAGTCATATATCAACATCTATAGTTACATAAAGTTAGGGAGATATAAAACCCAACTCAAAATCCCTTAAGTTAGATCTTTTACTACCCAATCCATATAAAAAATGTTTTACCCAACTTAATTTAGCCTCAAAGAGAGTTTTCCCTCAAGGAAACTCAAGATCCCCTCCCTAACAAACCCATATACAAATGGATAAGTACCAATTTCTGGTAAACCAGATCAAACCACCATGAATCAAGTAAAAGAGATGAAGATAAGGGTTTTCTTACCTTTAGAAGGTAGAAAACAAGGCTAACTTTGTTGAAGAACTCATGCTCCCTCAAGCTCCAAGCTTTCCTTCTCTATCTTCTTCTTCCTTAGTAAACCCTCCAAATCCATGTTCAAGAATTGATTTTTGGTGTTAGATCTTGTGTTTGGAGGCTTTGAAACCTTCAAAAATCATGTCGGACATGAATTTCAAAGGATTAGGGGCATACCTCGGGTTTTAGGGCTTTGGAAGCTCAATTAAAATGAGTAAAACAGAGTTGAAACCCATTTATACCAAACCTTCACTACTAGAGTCACAGGCACAACACTTTTTATGTCTGGTCCTGATACAAACTGCACAAAATGGCCTCAACCACGACCTTCACAGTCGTGACTCTTTTGTCATGAGCATGAATATGCTAAATCTCTTCCTTTTCATATTTATTTGATACTTGTAAAAGCCCAATATCAAATTCCAACAATAGACCCTGCATATACCTCATGTATTCCCTTCATATACCTCTGATATACCACTATTTTGCCACTGATATACCACTTATATATCTCCTTTTAACTCACTTTTCTTTCTTGCCCTTTTTAATCTTTCATTGTCTCATACTTTAACTAGTCTTATAACACATGTATCATCTTATATCCCACTTACATTCGCATATATTATTATTATTATTATTATTATTATTATTATTATTATTATTATTATTATTATTATTATACTGAGTCGGCTCAACTAGGCCAAGTTAACGGTGCAAACAGAACTGAAGTTTAAGGAATTAATTGCACCAATTTTAAACTACACAAACTTAATTATACTGAGTTATAATTGAGGGTGTTTATAGTCTATTTTATACACATGATTGGCATGATCACTATGTTATGATAGGCCTTGGTATGTGCATTGTGAATATGATGCATATATGTCTTGTATGTATGCCTGATTGCATAAAGAATTTTTATTTCTATATGTATCACTAAGCTTTAAGTAGCTTAGTATGTGTTTGCATGATGGACTTGGAGCAGTAGACAAAGTTGACAACTGAGGAGAAGTCCAAGTCTATTAGGGGTCAAACTATCTCTTCATGCATTCTTTATTCATTTTCCATAAAATTGGTTAGATTGGATTTATAATAAAGTGATATTGGTTTATATTTCTATAATTGGATTATGGACTTTGGATTTTAATATGGTTGCAATAAGTGGACGTATTTGGCCCTAATTCAGTTTTATTTCTTGTGATGAATGATTTGTGCAAATTATATACTGGATTCCGGTCCATAAAATATTATAAACCAAAGGTCCAATACACGTGTGAAAGGCGATGTCAATTTCGTAAATAAAACAAATTTACACAGCTATTAGACACATAGTGGTAATTTCATAAATATGTATCTTCCGTTTATTGAAAAATGTTCATTAATTTATTAAAAAGTGTTCGTTAGTTTATTGAGAAAAGTTTATTAGAAAAAAAGTAAAGATTCATTAGTTTATTACTACTGGTTCATTAGCTATAAATTATATTATGGATTAAAAAACAATTAAAGAAAATAATATAATATTCATTAATTGAATATACAATGTATCTTCTTCAAAAAAAAATCAATAGATTCATATGTACAAATCAAAACAAAAAAATAATATATCTATTAAATTAAATACACATAAATGAAATGAATATTTACTAACAAACTAATACATTTTTTATTAATAAACAAATGAACATTTACTTTATTTCTAATAGACCTACAATTTTATAACAAATGAACATATTTCAATAAAATAATGAATATTTTCTTTACTACTAATGAACATTTTATTTTATTGCTAATGAATCTACAATTTATAATAAATGAACTTACAATTTATAAAATATAGTTTACTGATAATAAACTTATAATTTATAAGAAATGAGCAGTTACTAATAAACTAATAAATATTTAATTTACTCATAATAAACCTACAGTTTTATAACAAATGAATATTTTTTAATAAACTAATGAACATATCTTTAACGGATAATAAATATTTACAAAATTGTCACCGTTTATTTGATAATTGTGTAAGTTTGTTTTATTTATAAAATTATCACCACTTCTCATACTTGTGAAAAACACTTGGTCCACAATGTCACCTAGGTTAGGATTCATAATATAACAATCCAATGATCTATCAGATCAGTTGTTATATACATGGATTTTACATGATATGGGATTACAGCATAAAATGAATATGTTTAATACAGGATATTATATCTTCATATGTATTATGAAAAAAGTTAACACAGGATATACATGTTATATGTAAGCATTCTTCTATATAGTGCGATTATTTCTACTGTATAAAAAGTGTTACATATATAGCAATTACAAAATACAAATACTAAAAAATAATTGAATTTTTATTAAATTAATAATGGGTATTAATAAAAAGTTATTTTAGTCCTAAAAAATGAATATGTAAAGGTATTATAATCGCTCTTCAATTCCAATGATATTCGTCATGATAATTTACTATTTATAATGTTTTATTCGATCTGAAAAATAACCTTCTTTTCCTAATTTGTTTTCTATTACTTATTTATTTACCAATTAGAATTGCAAATTAAGATTTTATAATGTCAAAAATCTAACTATTTTTCCAAATTGTAATTTACTCTCAGAAACAAACTGGTGTTACAATATACTACATTACTAAAAAGACAAATTAAGTCCATTTAGTGGTCAAAAAATAATAATAATAATAATAATAATAATAATAATAATAACAATAATAATAATAAATCTTCAAGAATGGAAAAACTTAGCAACTGCATGACAATAGATACCGCAACAGCGAACTTAGGACACCCTGAAAACCAAGAAATTGCCTGTCAAATAATTTCAATATTTCCAATCATCTGTTGTTAAAGTGTTATGCACGAGTATGCAACAAAGAATTGGGGATACCTGAAGGGGTTTAAAGGAACCCTATTACAAAAAAAAATTTTCACTCTAATGTTACAAGTATAAGCCAGGTCCTTTTTGGTGTGTTTCATAAGTTTTTCTTATGATACAAACGTCTCCTGGAGCTAATTTTTAGGCTTCTTACAACTCCCCCCTTCCCTTCTATCCATCCTGGAAAATCTAATCAAATATAACTAAATAATAGCAAGAACAAAAGAATGCAACCCTCTTGGATGATCAAAACACTAACACAGAAAAAAAATGTTAATGAAACTTGACTAATAAATATGATTCACGACAATGGCAACTCATTCTCAAGTTAATCTTCAATTACTCTTCGGTAGAAAAGAACATAAGCAGCCGACGTCTTTATCTTGTCCTGGCCAATTGGATGTACTTGGCTATCATCAAAGTCATACCACCGATCACCCCCATGCTGCATCAAGACAATGGAAATTATATTATCTAAGATTGAAATTCCAAAAAAAAAAAAAATCATGAAGGAAAATAATCTAATCAACCACAACATAAGAGGATTATCAATAACACGGTCCTGAATGAAAATGATATATTCCAGGGAAAAATATAAACATCCAAGCATCCAATTAGAGTGTGAATGCCACTAAAATCCTTAACAATGTTATCAAACTCATCTGGACACCCACGAAAAGAATGGACCAAAAGAAAAGCACAGTATATGATCAGAAACCCAACAAAGTATTGCATGTGCTTTGTTGATCAATCCCTAATTATTGCTTTACCTAACGTGTATATATCAATTATGATATAAATTAAGGACTTCACTGCATGCGATAATCAATATCATTAGAGGTATTAATTGTACATGAGGCCAAATGTACAAGTTGCTATTTGCAGGAAAGAAACACATGACATGAGCACTACAAGAAACTATTAATCATCAGAAATTGTTAAGACCTTCCTCATGCAACTGCCTCAGTACATATGGAGCATGTGTGTGCTCTGAACATAAAATCAAACACTTTATTCGCATGAAATATATTTATTCAAATACAAGAAAAAATCTTTTGTACTTTATTCACTTATGGAAAGGATGATTTTCTCTTTCTCCCTATCTTTGGAGAGGTGATGGCAACAGAGAAGGAAAGAATTTCAAAAAAAAAAAGAGAGAAAATTATTGAATAAATATAGAAACTATATAACTTACATGGACAAATGCAGTGTAATGACCACCTCCCATGCTTCCATAGTGATTACTGATGGCATAAAGCATGTAACGATGAGATAATTGACCATTATTGTAGGAAATGTAAGTAGATAAATCAAGATCATCAACAGGGAAATCAACATATGCCTCAAGCTTGTTCTTCATAAATCGGGTATAAGAGAACCTCTTTAGATGAATAACCAGAATCTCGGGCAGTCTCCAAAGATCCAATTTTTTACTGGCTTGACGGTGCTTCTTGCAACCTGGACAGAACCTATACAACATGTTATAGCACCTAACATCAGGGAACTTTAGATAGCAAACCACCATTAACAGAAAAGAAGTTAAGGTTCTAAAACTATAGGCCCCACTGGTATCGAGGACATTAAGGAGGTATAGATCCAGCCGTCCCTCATATGCAAGAGGCCTTTTCTCATGATTTAATCCATGAGATCTAGGTCAAAACGGCACGAACACAGAGATAGAGGATAATATATATCAATGTTAATTTTGCTAAAATTATTCAGATAAGGATGTGAAGGTTATTTCGCCAAAAATCTCAAATGTGAAATTTAACATTTATATATATCAGGCAAGTATCTCACAAATATTTCGAATTCTTCAAACAAGGAAGTTATTTAAGGCTATATTTTCAAGAAATGATATAATATTACCACATGTCATCAGGTCCAAGTGGCTCCTCCTTCAGAAATGCTTCAAGACACTTGTACAGTGAAACAGATTCCTGAGGTTTCTTTGCAAGAAAGCCTGACTTGAAAATCTCAGGTAATGAGTTAAGGCGTGTATCATACTTTTCAATCCGTTTCTCTGGCCAGCATACAAGGACATTACATCGTTTTGGCACTCCTGCCGATGTTGCTGGCTCATTCATTACTATCTTGGATTCCTTAATTGTTCCCTTCTCATCAGTTAAATAAAACTCTAGTTCAGAATCTGCAAGTGAGTTGGCCTCTTCTCCATTTGAGGAATTTGCATTTCCTTCTAAAGTGGAACTACTGTTATCCTCTGTTTCTGTAACTTCTTGGATTGCAGTGCTCTTAGAGGTATTGCAGCTGCTCAAGGTATCATCAGCAGGTATTTGAAATGGAGTAAGCAATGTTAGATATAAATTGCAGATGCCTGATCCATTGACAACATCAGAAACTGGTCCTACAAGCGGAATTCCAAATGCCTTCCAAATCGAAGTAGGTTTTCCATGGATGTACTGCCTGATAATAAAACCAATCAGAGAAATTGATTGGATTGGTTGTAGAGAAGGAAGGCATACAAAGGGAACCATTAAACAAAAAGACACAAACTTACTCCTCCATGTGCTGATGCATAAATACAACCAAAGGACAATCATTCAATTCTTTCTTCAACCGATAGGCAACCAGTCGATCACCATCTCTAATTAATGACAAAGAATCAGCTGGTTCCTCTAGGTATCGTATAATGCGGTTATTGTAAACCTGGGAAAAGGCTATATAGCTTCAGGTACCAAAATGAAACATATGAACACCTACAGATGCAGCCATCTTCAGATAGTTATAGATAAAAAATACTGAAAAGTACCTCTGCAACCAATAGGGTTTCATCAGTCCCTAAGGAACATGCAATGCTTAAAGCCTGAGTAAGATCTTCACATTTTCCATACTTTGGCAGAGAAATTGTATATGAAGATGGCTGACTACTCCCATCAGTACTCACAACAGTCAAAGTCATAGTTCGTGTATTCGTCGAAGGAAGAGGAAGAGACAAGTACATGAATGGATCAAATGTAACTGAAATCTTCTTGCAAATAGGACAGACTAATGTTGATTTGTATTGACCCTGCAAATAAAACAAAATATTATATTTTCCAGATAGACCAATATTCTATCATCATGCAAAAACCATCAATATCATTTCAATTCAAAAACAGTGCTAAAGCAGCCATCCAATACCACAGATGCACTAGATCCAGAAGTATGAAGGCTATACAAGAATACTTCTCAATATAATAAGTTAAAATAAATCCGAAACAATTACACTAATATTCACATTAGTCAGACCAACAATGAACATTATTAATTCATTCTCATTCTGAGTCCCATTTGGATCATTTAATAATATTTTATACAAAATCATTTCCTACAACTAGTTCAGTACAAACAGTGCATCAGTAAATTTAAGTAAACATATAAAATCCGATCTAACTTCTATACTTTGTTCAACTCAGAAATGTTCAAGAGATTTATAAAAAAAGGAACAATACTTGGCAGACATCAACAATAATAGAGTCATTGCGAGCCACATGGTTCCGCCAATATTCATCAGCAATCTCTTCATCTGGTCTACCATCACCATCCTTGGCTTCTACGTAAGGCTTGGATTTTACACGGTTGAGATCCTCGTGGAGTCCATCCAACAAGAAAGCAAGAAGTTCCTATATTGAACGAAACATCAAATTCATAATAAAGATATATGTAGTACTGCAATTATTTGGACAACTCTCAATCTCTCACACAAACAGAGACCCATCTTTCAGACAGAGAGAGAACTTAGAACAACCTGAGAATCGTGTTGATTAAAGCCACTGAACTGAGGAGCAAATCGAGCAAGCTTTGACTTGAACGTTCTTGGTGCCACTGGAGTTGCTCCTGGAGCCCATAACTTCCTCAATAAATCGCCAAAAGCTAGGGCAATCTCACCCTTTAAAATGGAACCAGCTATTAACAGACTCAATAAAACTGCAGATTCTCTATACAATGGCATAACATCTTAAAATAAAAAAACAATAAAAAATAAAATAAAGTGAGACTCAAAACAATTAATACAAAACTCACATCCATGCCCAATGGATTGTCATGATTTATTTCTCTAACATAATCTCCAAGAAAATAGTCCACAAGCTTTGGTGTGTGTGCTAAGCACTGGATGGCACTGTTCATGAAGCAAGTATTTCCAAGATTCTGTAATCCTGTCAATCCTAAAGATCCAGCTTCCCCAGACTTTCCAAAGAAAGATGAAGAATTACTACGAAAAATACTGGTGCTAATATTGCCAGTACTACCATTCATCAAAAGTGAATTTCCAGAGGAATGTGTCCCATTAGAATGTTGTGCAGAAGCATCATCCTTTTTCCCTTTATCTGACAATCCATAAACTTGTAACTCCAAGAGAATCTGTTGAGAACATAAAACATAGTAGGCATGAAGGCTTAGTTGACATCAATCGCAATTGCCATAGCAGAATACCAAATATAGCAGTTCATGAAACACAAGTACTTCTAACCCCTTTTATTGTACTTCTAAATATAAATATAAATATAAATATATATATATATATATATATATATATATATATAACTACATGATTAGCAAATCATTTTCAACAAGTTGTATTGTACTAAGTACTAACCCCTTTTATTCAATCTTTGTGATATATGTGTTTAACCCATACTGTAATGTAATTGTGTCTTGTCAAGACACAAAATGGTACCTGTGGAAAGTAATAGCTACCCCTGGCTGTGGCTACTTGAATGGCCACTCATTTGGTGGCATGCTCATGTTCCCTCTTCAACCAATTCCTTATGTCACCAAGTTACCCATTCCCTCCTCACAGTAATCTAAATTTTAATCTAGGTCCCGTATATGATCTTTGAGTATACATGATTACTTCCTACAGAACAGGTACTACATTTTAATTTCCTTTTGTTACGGAATCCAAATCAAACACCTAAGAGGTTTGGAAATTGTGTGAAAGTGTCAAAAATCATGAGCTACAATTTGGTTTTTGCATAGATGCAATATGGCCCACAATATTGCTGGAAATAGTAGTAGATCCCAATCCAAAGGTTAGTTGAAAAATATATGACAGATACAGTAGTCTGATTTTATTGTTTTCAGTCTCAAATCTTTAGATTAATAAAGTATTCAGAGTGATTGTTTTTGCACTAGAAACCAATATAAAATACGTTTTAAGGCCAGCCCTTAAAAGCTATCATCAACTACAAAGTAAACAAACATTTCAGACACTTGCCTCCTGATCTGATTGCCGCTGACAATCTTTTGGGAACTTATTTTTGTCATTTATAAAGAATAGGGTTGTTTGCCCAGAAAAGTCCCAGATGCGTAGCTGTGCAGCAGCGGGAGTTAGAAAATTGTCACTCAAAAAATACTCATTACATCTTTTGGAAAAAATTCTAACTCACCATCTCAGAATCAACACCGAAAATCTTGCAGGCTCTTCTGAAAAGCTCTGTTGCATTGTCCTGAAAATCATTAGTTTAGTAACAGAATTTCTAGCACCCATCTTTATTGCCAGAGTTAAAATTTTAGATCAATGCAAGTCATAAAATATAAAGAGAATACGAGATCAACATTTAGGATTTATGCACAACTTAACTTTTTCCTTTCATTCACTTGCTGAAACTGTTCTTTTTTGCAGAAAATACAATTCTAATATAAAAATGAGAGATTAGTAAAAATGTCATATAACTCATTCAGATGGGGTAAATTTAAAGATTAATAAGCAATAATCTCACAGTTTGCATCAATTAACATCTTGAAAATTGATTACCATCCATGAGACTGGAAGCTAAATGCTTGTAGAAAGTTAAACTGCATATGACATACTGATACTGTTCATGATTCATGCTCAAAGGCCTTCATTCTTTCTTTTTCTCATTTTGTTTGTTTTTTCCCTGATATAAAATGCCTCATATTTCACTACAATACAAGTCCATTGACTTAAAACTTTTCTTCAATCCAAAGCTCTTAGCTTCTTCTCCCTTTTTCTACTATAATATTTGGGAGTGCTTGCCTCTTGTGGCTCTCCAAAGATGCATTCTTATCATTGCAGCACAACGATTGCGGACAAAGCATATTTCCCAGGATATAATGCATCAGGAAAGACACAAACATAGAACATGACAATTTTAAGACATGGAACATCGGGGGGGATACATTCAAAGCTATACATTTAACTAAGTCGATACACAAAGTATTAACTATGTTGATAATTAATTAAATGTTTTATCTCAACAGTCAATCAATATCTTTATCATCAAAAATGAAATCATATGAATTAAATAACCATTTTAAAAAATATATAAACAAAAGAAGCCCATCCACAACATTGAAAGAAGCGTCCAATGACGGCCAGAGTTTTTATTTATTCATAATAGTATTCACAAAGATTATGCAAACAATTACTCATTAATAGAAATTTTTTATTGTTTCTAGGGTTCTAAGCTGCTAATTTTTGGACTTAACTTCTATCATTTCATACTTTATTCTAATTTGAAAATGTTTGTTCTTTATTCAACAAAAAAGATCCCACAAATTGTCAAGGTCTGAAATGTGGCTAACATGTGGAACACATGTGGGTATGTTTAATGTGGCTAACATGTGGAACGCATGTGGGTTATATGCATCTGTGAAGAATCTGACGCTTCATAAAGCATTTTGATTCAGAAGCATCTGAAATTTATAAAGCATGGGCATGCTTGCAGTAGTTTTTGATACTTGGCACATGCATATACTCCCATGTTTTTCCACAATTTTAGCCACATTAAACCATGTCCAATAAAATACTACAAATAGAATTTTTGTGGACACATTAGACACAACTTCAGTATGTTTGACATATGTTCGGTACTTAATGGGATTTTTAGCACAATGGTATCCAATTCAGCATTTTATATTATCAGATATCCTAATAAAATTTTGAATGCTCAAATTGTTTTAAGCATGAGATATTTGATAAATATACTGTAACAACAGGTCTAAACATGAGGGAGGGATATTGAATTATCTTACATCGGTTGGCTATAACTATAATCTACTACTTATAATGGTTTGGACAACCCTCTTCCCTTGAACTAGCTTTTGGAAGAGTTAGGTACAAGACCCAATTACTGACTGAATTTTACAATAGTATTTATCGAATGCGGAAGAGTAGCAACCACCACTCAAGTAACCTAGGTTAAACACTATACCTAAGAAGAAAACTATCACAAAACTGACAAAATTATTATACCTCTCTTCTTTACCCAATGCACAAACTCTCCCTTTTAAACTAAAAATTCTTACCATGAGCAGTAAGATTCTTTCTTTTGCCAAGTATCAATGCAACCAGTTAAAAAAAAAAAAGGGTCAATATCATATGTAAGTGTGCAAATGAACCTAAAAATGGAAAGCATGGATCAGGCAGATAAATAAATGACCTTTTTGCTAATTTTTACACCTAAGGAATTGACTTCCCGCTGCACAGAAAGCCTCAGTTGTAAAGGATATACATCACACATATCATCTTCAGCAGCAAAAAAGGTTTTCCCGCACTTCGAAGCAACTTTAGCATCACTGTGCCTGTAAGGGAAACCAGAACAATAGTGAAGCAACTTTCATTTCTCAGGCAACAAAAGAGATATAGAAATTTATCCAATATCAATACAATAATCACTGCCACTGGAAAAGCCTAAATACACATTTAAAAATAATTCCTAAACAATATTCTCAGTAAAAATATTCTGAAACTTTCAAATGTTAAAAAGCCATAGTCCCATGCAAGTATACCTTAACTACCAAAATAACCAATATGCCATGGAAAGCACACATAAAATTCAACAACTGATGTCATCTAAAGTATAACAGGCTTCAAACAAAAGTAAACTTCTACTCCATTTCAGTTACACATAGAAAAGGACACATCCAACCGACCTGATATTACAGGCTAAAGTGGGCTCTAATTAAAGGGAATAAAACTGGCAAAAATTTACCTAGAAATCAACATAGAACTATTACCATTTAAGTGCCTTCAACCACATTTCTCCCTGCACCAATGCAAAGTCACGCCCTGAAACACCCACTTCATCATTTTCACCGTTCCGCAAAGATTCCTCTTCTTTCTTTAAATTTAATACAAGATCCGTGCTAAATATGTTGTTGATAAGCTTCATAGGTCCCACAAAGGAACAACCTGAAGTCCCCGTGTACAGTACTCCTCTCTTCCCATTGGACTCACTCGAGGTCGTTGAATTTTGTGCATCTTTCCACCACCTAAAAACCCAATTGACAGATTGAATCAAATCATGAAATGCAAGGACGCTGATTTCACAAACATTTTAGAAAAAAAGATACGTATTCTCTGCCTGGAGGCTGAGAAATCACATTTAAGAATTCCTAATTCAAAACATACCATTTCCGATAATGAATTGGATTTCCATTTCCGTAAGTTAACTTTTCAATCCTTTGATCTTACATTTTTGAGAAATTGAATCTCCCCTTAAAAATGGAGCTCTTGCGTTCAGATTTGCGAAAAAGTATGCAAAAGAAAGCTATTAAAAAGCGAAGAATATGGAGGGGGGAAAGAGAGAGACCTGTAGGGGACGAAATAGAGTCGCTGGTCATTGTCGGAGTCGGGTTGTTGAGTTGAATCAGAGAGATCTTTGGTTAGACCGCTGTCCATTCGAGAGAAACGTGTGTTTGTGTGTGTAGATAGAAAGAAAGAGTTCAGAAAATGCAGATCATCATCTCCTTGTCAAAAATTTCAGCATCAAAGCGACCGATACAGAGATACAGATAGAGTTCCTCTCTCTGTGAAGAGGATTCAAGGAGGGAAAAAGGAAATTTTATAATATATATATATATATATATATATTATTTTTTGTGATGTTTAAATATTTTATTTTATTTGTGTTGAAAGTGAAATTTATAGAAAGAATAAACAAAGATAACAAATTTGTTTTTCTTTTCTTTCTTAATTTGCTTCTCTTTTAATTAAGATTTTGAAATATAAAATTAAGGTTATGTTTGTTTTATGGAGTAGATAAAAAATATAATAGTTATTTCTAGTGGAATAACTACTTCATGCTTTGTTCAAATTTAATTAAATAATAATTATTTAATGAAATTGATATTATTCAATTTTGTGGTATATTCATTCTATAATAAAGGAAAGAACAATTATTACACAATTCAAAAAATATGATCTCCTATCTTCATTCATTTTCTACCACCACTTCTACGGTCATTCATCAACCTCCACTTATTTGTTTACCACCACCACCACTACTATCACCAACACTCATCCACCGCCATCATTCATCCATAACCATTATCACCACTCATCTACTTACAAGACAATTTTTGTATTCCAAACCATCATTATTAGTGGATAGATATATTATCTGGCCTTAAAGTGACATCATATCTCTTTAAGAAAGCAATGACAAAAATCTATAAATTAATTATGTTCTCAGCACTAATTCACAATGATGATATTCTTCTTTTTTCAAAAGATGAGATAAATTATTGACAAATTTTGCAAAGATTCACCGAAATGATATGTCAATATGGGTTAATGCTCTCTAAAAAGAATATGCACATTGACAAAAATGAAATAGACTTTCCTACATTAAGATTAAAGATGGGACCTACTAGCCTTGAGAACACATTGAGAGTAAATTATTAAAATTTTCTGATGGAGACTCAATAATAAAACAGGTCTAGTAGTTTTGGAAATAGCAAATTATATCAGAGATTTTATCCTACCACTATACTTATTAATATATATCATATTAAATTATGATTTTATTTAATAATAGTTAATCTAGACTTACGAATCAAAGCATGTAATAATAATTATTTAGCAATAGTTATTCCAAAAATATATATTATATTCTTTAAAAACTACAATTTTATTCTACACTATTTCATTCTATGAATTAAACATGGCATAAATTTATTTGTATTGTTTTGTTATTTAAACTTTGAGATTACACTTTTTGTCTTTTGAAATTAATTAGTTATATTATATTGCATAAAAAGACAAATGAGGTGACGAAATCTAGGTATGTTTTATTTCTTTTGGTTTTACTTTCATATATTTTTTTAGGCTAAATTATATATTATATAAAAAAGAAACTATGAACTTCGCATTTTATTACAGTTATTGCTAATTTTTTAAAAATTTGAGTTTAATTATATGTACTCTTGGTTTTGTAACAAATATTATTTCGGATGAATTGCATTTCACTCAAAGCTTACATGGCGATAATATGGAAAAACATTAAAAATATAAAATAATGACATGAAAAACACATTGGATCTAGTATGGAAAAAATTGTCACATGGATATTGATGGGTTTTAAACGTGTATTACATACATATTATACAGCATAAATCAAAATTTTTCAAAATCCGAAACAAGAGAATCGGTTTGTCCCAATTAAAACTAATTTAACATAGCAAAATTTAAAAATTATACCTTTATAATTTCTTGATTTGTTCTTCAACTTCTCATCTTATTGGATTGTAGCAAACCACAACAATCTAATCTCGAATTATTTTTAACAATATTCATGCAAATATGAGATGATGAAACCACTAGGGAGATGACTTGAACATACCTCAAAGTATTAACAATGATATATATTCATTTGAGAGGAAAAATTAAACTCTTTAATTTTTCTTGTAGTCTCCAAAATTTTTTCTTGTATATTTTCTGTCTTTTGGGGTCTTTTAGATCCAAAAGAAAATCATATTGATAGAGCAAAAATCAAGAGAGAAGAAAATGAAAAGATAGGGGGCCATTAAGGCCAATAAAAACGCAAAAGGGCATTGGTGCGCAGCAGCCCAGTTAGCCTGTCAGGCCAACAGGCTCGTCACCCCACCCCCCTGAGCAAATTTTCCTCATGATCTAATCGTGATCCAATAAAAAATAATTCTTTCATGTTTTTGGATCTCATCTAAAGTCATTTTACTCATTTTTCACATCTCCAATGTATGTGACCCATTAGGTTCAGGGTTATGTTGGCCACTTAAATTATCAATTAATTTAACCAAGTCATAAGTGGTATCTAGCAATATATCATGATCCCCAATTGGCCGAAAAGTTAATAGTTTGACTACAAACCTTTCCATAGACAAATTTCGTGCAATTTATCCTTTTACCATTCTATACTCCACTCGGTTCAGAGTATGAATAATATGTCAGCACCCGCTAGACTAACTATATCACACCTAGTCCAAGTGATGTTGGATCTTTTCCTTAAGGCTAATTACTCTATTAGACATGTCACAGAAGACCATCCTCATGATATTTCCACTCTAGCTAGAGATTTCTAAGTAATGTCTCGACAAGTGGCCATGGGTATACACTCCTTTTATTCAAAGTGGTGAATCCTTTGTTGGCTACCTAATTATATTCGAATACCTCAAGTTGTACCTAATCACTACCCTATGAGCAACCTCTATGAGGTAATAAGGAATATAATGAAAGTACAGAATTAGTATCTAAGATATCCTTGAATACCTCAAGTCTAAGGATACTTGCACTATTGTTATGATGAGACTATCATTGACATTTGAATAGAAGGAAGATGGCTTGAACACACCTCAAAGTGCTAGCAATGATGTGTGTTCTTTTGAAAGAAAAATTAAACTTTTTAATTTTTTTGTTGTCTTCAAAAATTTTTCTTTTTCCAAAAATTTTTCCTTTTTAATTTTCTGTCTTTTGGGGTCATTTAGATCCAAAAAAATATCAGTTTCATTAACCAAAAATTAAGAGGAGAAAATGAGGGGTTATGTGAGTTATGGCCATTAAGGCCTAATTAAGCAAGATCTGCGAGTTGTTGCGCACTTGGGCCTGCGTAGCCTTTCGGGCAGGCCCAACTGGCCTGTCCAACAGGCCAATCAGCTTGCCTGACAAGCCAATCGACTAGTAGAGCGATTTTTTTTCTGCGATTTTATCGCGAACCGACTAGAAATAATTCTATCATATTTTTGGATCTCATTCATAACTATTTTGCTCATTCTTCATATCTCCAAAGTGTGTGACACATTAGGTTCCTAGTTATATTGGCCACTTAAATTATCAATTAATTTAAGCAAGTTGTGAGCGGTATCTAACAATACATCATGACCCCTAATTAATTAGAAAGTCAGTGGTTTGACTATAAACCTTTCCATAGACAATTTATGTGCAATTTATCCTTTCACCATTCTATACCCCACTTGGTTCAGACTATGGACAATGTGTCAACTCCCGCTAGACTGACTACGTCACACCTAGCCCAAGTGATGTTGGATCTTATCCATGAGACTAATTATTCTATTAGACATATCACTGAAGACCATCTTCATGACATTTCCACTTTAGCCAGAAATTCTGAGTAATGCGTTGACAAGTGGCCATGGGTATATACTCCCTCTATTCGGAGTGGTGAATCATTTGTTGGCTACCCAATTATTTCGAATACCTCAAGCTATACCTAATCACCACCCTATGAGCAATCTCTATGAGGTAACAAGAAATAAAGTCAAAGTACAGATTCAGTATCCAAGATATTCTTGAGTACCTCAAGTCTAAGGATACTTGCACTATTACTATGATGAGACTATTATTGACATTTAATAGAATATCCATATGATTCTCTCATAAATAGTCATCCAATTTACTTGGCTACTCTTAGCAACCATCTACATGTTAACTCTAAACATCTCATGCTTACAGGTTATGAGATCTACTACTTGATCCAATTAAGGAATATAACATGTGCTAATCAATACAGATTAATAATGTCTCATCTCATTAATCCTATGATTAGGAATAACTTAGATACTAATATAATTACACTTGATAAGAATCTCATTATCATGATCTCATCATGATTTTCTTCATGCTATGTTATGTTAGAGATGTGCCCAAAAGGCAATTGCCTTAAGCACTTAGTGTACACATTCATAAAGGCATTCTTTCATTATATTAGTATTCATTTGCATATGAATTGATATAGATCTTAAACTGATTAATGAAAGTCTATGATATGAA
>CATIWF010122488.1:0-33666 GCA_949630135.1 Balakata baccata
GATTTT
Organism: Balakata baccata; assembly: GCA_949630135.1. Classification (NCBI taxonomy): domain Eukaryota; kingdom Viridiplantae; phylum Streptophyta; class Magnoliopsida; order Malpighiales; family Euphorbiaceae; genus Balakata; species Balakata baccata. Next base: position 7 of record CATIWF010122488.1, read on the forward strand.
GATGATCTACAAAAAATTATTTTAGAGCTTAAAACATCTAATGAATCTCTTAGGAAATCATTGGATGATCTTTCATCAAAACTTTCAACCTCTTCTTTGCTTAAAGAAAATAATATTTTAAAAAGTGAGGTTGAAAAGCTTAGAAACTCAATTTCAAAATTTCATAAGGGGAAGGAAAATTTGGCTACACTTATTGTATCTCAAAGACCTCCTCTAGTGAGATATGGTCTAGGCTTCAATGGAGCTTCAACATCATCATCTCCACCTAGCTAAATATTCGTTAAGGCTAGCACACCACAAACCTCATTCATTGAGGTAATTGGCTCTAAAGCCAAATGCAAGGCACACACCAAAGCCACTACTCAAAAGAAAAGTAGTAAAAGCTCACATGGTTCAAGAGGGAAACCTCAAAAGACCAACCATGCCTTTTTGTACAAAAGGCATATACCTAAGTTTTCACACACCAAAAAATATTGTGCTTGCTCACATTCACATTCTTTTCATGTAGTGAAACCTAAACCCCATGCACAGTGGCAAGAAACATTTAAATCCAAGCAATGCCACTATTGTATGAGATTTGGGCACATAAACAAATGTTGTTTTATACGGAAGGCTCATTGGGAACCTTCTAGAGCTAATCCCCATGGACCCAAATTTAAATGGGTACCAAAAATTGTTTGATTCTTTTGTAGGTTGCCCATAAGTGGTTAAAGGCACAAGCTTAACAAAATGTCTTCTCTCAAGTGATCAACCCTATTAAACTCAAGCTTGGCATAAAGTAAGGGGGAGCCACTTAAAGAAAAAATCATAAGAGAAGAATTGAATCTCTATGAAAAAGTGCCTCAAGATCATGGAACGGTCTTCGTATCGATAAGCATCCTCTAAACTCATATTTTATGTTTTAAAATGATATATTTATCTTGATGCTTTTGATATGTGTTTGTGCAACCAACAGATATCATTTGTTATTTTTATATCCTTGTTAAAGGACCATTTTATGTAGCATAATCTTTCGGGTATCATGTTGTTTAAAATTTTTAATATTCTCTCTTATCTTTTCTCTTTATGCCCTATGTGATTGATCTTATGCTATACTTATATTCTTTTTGATCTTGACAAAGGGGGAGAAATTTAAGAAAACATAAGCAAAATGTATAAACATAAAGGGGGAGAGATCAAAATGTAAGAACATAAAGGGAGAGAGATATTTGGAACATGATAGATTGACTTGAAACTTGATATAATTGTTTTTGAACATGTTAATTTCATTTTTGGATGCTCAATTTTATTATTTTGCTTAGTTTGATTGTCAAAATCAAAAAGGGGAGATTATTGATCTTAGGTTGATTGATCTATATTTTGATCTTGACAATCAAATTAAATGTTACTAATGTCTTCATCTAATGTTGTTTTAATAGTGTACAAAATTTCAAGTCAATTGGATTTGATTTGCTTAGTGACAAATCAGTCAAAAATTGAAAGACAGTTTCCCCCTCGAGACATGCAGTTTCCCCCTCGGGAAAGGCATGTTCCCCCTCGGAAAATATATGTCCCCCTCGGGACAAAAAGTTTTCCCCTTGGAAAGTGCTCAATTTCAGCATTCCAAAAGTTCTAGAAAGTTGTCCTGACCGGGAAATATAGTTTCCCGATCGGGAAACTCTTGTCCCGACCGGAAAATTTGACTGAGACTAGCCGTTGAAGAAAAGGACAAATCCAAGGCTGCCACGTGTAAGGCTCCAACAAATATATCAATTTTCCGACTGGGAAACTGTCTCTATCAAACAGCTTTTTGTCAATCTTTTTTAGAATGTTAGAAATAGTTTTGGCACCATATGTAATGGCTAATTGGAAGGTAAACACTATAAATAGACCTCCAAAAGGCCTTAGAAAAGGAGAGCTTGATTTTAAGTGTGTCAAAACTCTTGCAATTATAATTCTCATATCTTTTGTAAGAATGGTTGAAGTGTTAACCTTAAACACTTGGGTGTAGATTGTAAGAGTGATCATAGTGAGAAAAACTCTTGTTTGGGTTGTGTGTGAGCCTATTGAAAACACAAGGAATTGGTTGTTGTGTGAGCCATTAAAACCCAAGGGATTTGGGTTCGGTGTGAGCCTGGAGAAAACACTAAGTTGTGAGTTAGCTAGGAAACTCTCTTGTAATCTCAAGTTGAGATAGTAGAACTCTCAATTGTAGTTGGAGATGGGATTAAGGTTTGTTAACACCCGAACCTCTATAAATCCTTGTGTGCAACTTCTCTTTCTCCTTTACTTTTTATGTCTTATTTGCACATTGCTCAAACACTCAAAGAAATCCATTAAGCCGAAAATTCTATTTGCCACCAATTCAACCCCCCCTTCTTGGTGCTCCATATTTCCAACACAGACTATAAGCTCATATTGAATGGTTGTGCAGTCAGTTAGAAGAGTTCCAAATAGATGATGACCGCGAATTTCACAACTAAAAGTACATTGCAGCTTCCGATGTAGCTAAGGAAATGGTTTAGATAAGGAAATTCATCATAAAGTTAAAAGTAATTCCTAGCAGTGTTAATCCGATTTGATTGGAATAGCAATGGAGCCATTGCATATGCAAATAGGGCCATAGTCTCATCAAAGATCTAAACACGTACTAAGACGTAACCATAATAAGATTATTGGTAGACGTGATGTAATGATAAGAAATGTTTCCCTTTGATCAAAACACAATTGATTGGCTCATTAAGCCATATCCCTATAGGGATTATGATAGTCATATCCGCACCTATAATGTAATGTACAAAGGCGATTGGCTTTGGTACAAGTAGGAGATTGTTAGAGAGGTGCCATAAAGGCAATCACCGTAGGCACTTAATGTACACACACATATAGGCATTCTTGCATTATATTGATGTTCATGCATATATGAATTGATATAGATCTTAAACCAAATGATGTAGTCCATGATATGTAACACAACATGAAGGAAATCATGATGAGATCATGATGGTGAGATTCCTATCATGTGTAAAATGTCTTTATATCTAAATTATCCCTAGGCACAGGATTAACAAGATGGGATATTGTTAATCCGGATAGACTAGCACATGTTATATTTCTTGATTGGATGAAGTAGTTGATCTCATAAACTATAGACATGAGATGTTTAAAGTTAATATGTGAGTGCTTGCTAAGTGTAGCCAAGTATATTGGATGAACTGCCATGACATAATCATATGGATTATCTATTCATATGTCAGTGATAGTCTCATCATAGAAATGGTGTAAGTATCCTTAGACTTGAGGTGCTCAAGGTTATTTGGATACTGATTCTATACTTTGACTCCGTTCATTGTTGCCTCTTAGAGGTCGCTCTTAGGGAGGTGATTATGTATAGTTTGAGGTATTTGAAGGTAGTTAAGTAGCTACTAAGGGATTCATCACTCCTGATAGAAGGTGAGTATACTTGTGGCCTTTTGTGGAGAGCATTACTTAGAAATCCTTGCTCGAGGTGGATATGTCTTGAAGATGGTCTTCAAGGACATATTTTATTAGAGTAATGAGTCTCATGGATAAGAAACTAACATCAGTTGGACTAGATGTGATGTAGTTAGTCTAGTGAGAGTTGACACATCGTACATACTCTCAACTAAGTGGGGTATAGTGTGGTGAAAGGCTAAATTGCACAGATAATTGTTCTATAGAAGGGTTCGAGTCAAACCACTAACCTTTCCTGTCAAATGGGGGTCATGATTGTGGCTAGACATTGCTCTCAACTTGCTCAATATTATATGATAAATTGAGTAGCCAACATAATTGGGAACCTATTAGGTCACACGCATAGAAGAGAGTGATGAAAAAATAAAATGGGCCTTGGATTTGAACTTAAGAGTGAAAAAATTTGGACTAGACAGTTTTACGGACGTGGAAAAGTTTTTCGGATACAGAAAAGTTTCCGGATACGAAAGGCATCGTCTGCATGAGATGCTCAATGTGAGTGCGGAAGCGGTCTGAGCTAGTGGTGCGCTTTGGGCTAGCAGTAGGCTAGCTAGCCCATGCTTTATGGGACCACGCTATGAGCTACGGGCCCATGTTGCACTCTACGGGCTTGTTAGCGAACAGGTAGTAGGCTTGTGCAGCCAGTAGCCTACTGATTGGGTTCTCCTTGTCCAAATTGGACTCCCTTTTATCTATCCTACTTGGAATTGGATTTCGTTTGCTCTTGGGCAAATAGAATACATATAAAATGGATTTTAAGGCAAAAAATACAGCAATTAGAGAAAATTAATATAGAATTAATTCTCTTCTTGTTCTTCTCTCTTGAATATTCAACCATACTAGCACCTTGGTTGTTTGTTTATGCATTCTCATAGCCGGTTTCCTTCATCCTCTTTGAGTGGATATCGATAGAAACATCCAAGTTAGGATGTTGGTGGTTTGCTACAACCCAACAAGAAGAAATAAGGTCACAACATGGAGAAGATCAAGAATAAAATAAGGTAATCATCTTCATCCAAATAGTTGGTATATCCGATTTTAATATACATAGGATGATCCATTGGTTCTAGGATTTCTAAAATTTTAATTTTCTACTATGCTATGCATGTGATGCATGTTAGAAACCCAACAAGTGGATCATCTATATTTTGATATGTGGGCACTCTTTCTACTTTTACATCACTTGTACCTACAATCTCTCTAATTACACGGTAGCGTCTGAGCACATGTTTGGACTTTTGAAGAGACTAAAATTTAAATTTTCCACTGTGCTATGCATGTGACGCATGTTAGAAACCCAACAAGTGGATCATCTATATTCTGATCTGTGGGCACTCTTTCTACTTTTACATCACTTGTACCTACGATCTCTCTAATCACATGGTAGCATCTGACCACATTTTTGGACTTTTGAAGAGACCATGGTTCCTTTGCTTGTGCAATGGCTCCATTATTGTTACAATACAACTATATCAGATTAACAATGCTGGGAACTACTTCTAGCTCTGTGATGAACTTCTTTATCCAAACCACTTCCTTAGTTACCTCGAAAGATGCAATGTACTTTGCTTCAGTCATTAAATTAGTAGTCATTTCCTGTTTGGAACTCTTCCAACTAACTGCACTACCATTTAATGTGAACACATAGCCTGATGGGACTTAGTCCCTATCAGTCTGGAAGCTAGCATCTATATACCCACTTACTTTAAGATCTTCATCTCCATAAACTAAGAAAACATCGTTAGTCCTTCTCAAGTACTTAAGGATATTCTTGATAGCCACCCAATGACCCTCACTAGGGTTGGACTGGTATCTGCTCATGACACTCAGAGCATATGACATGTCGGGTATAGTACATATCATATTGTACATGATTGATCCTATAGTTGAAGCATATGGGATTAAACTCATATGAGTCTTCTCTTCTTGTGTTTTTGGACACATAGAGTTTGAAAGAATTATCCCATGTGTCATAGGAATAAACCCTTTCTTGGACTGCTCCATGCCAAATCTCTTTAGCATTTTGTCTATGTATGTAGACTGTGAAAGACCAAGTAACCTTTTACATCTATCTCTATGGATCTTTATTCCCAAGATATAGGTTGCATCTCCAAGGTCCTTTCATGGAGAAATTCTTGGAAAGCCAAATTTTATAGAAAAAGTTATAAGGTCCTGAACACATGAAGGTCATATTGCCATTATACCAAAACCTAGTTAGTGATCCATATTATGCATATTTCAATTTGTTTAAGTTCCACTAAGTTTATTTAGCTACCAATTGACTAAGTATAAATTCAATTAGGCCCACAACATATTGGAAAGCCTCAAGGAAGTGAAAGGCAGTAAGTTAGAGGCACAATATCAAAAGAAAAATGTGAGTTTAATTATCAAACGATTTCTTTCGTACATACGATTATTACGTGCTATGTGTAATGTGACTTGATTTGCTTTATTTGAATTACATGATTATTATGATATGGGTAATGAGACTGTAATGAATGTAAAGTACATGTTTGGATTACATGTATAGGTTTTCTTTGTATAAGGCAAAACTTGACTGAAATGTATAATGATTGTTGCAAATGCATAAGCATATGGACTTAAAAGGCATTGTGACCAGCTAAATAACATTGAAAAGCAAAAGAAGAGGCCTATGGCCCAAACAAATGTTCAAAAGCAAAAAGAAAAGACATATGGCCTAACAAATGTGCAAATGTCACAAACGATCAAGTTAGCTAGCAAATGCAAATGTTCACATGGAAACCCGGGATAGTGTTTGTTTAGCCTAGTCACAACAATAAGAAAATGACATAAGCATAAGCAAACGAAATGTTTATATGATTTAATATCATTTATATTCATAGGATATTGATAAATAGAATGACATGTAAAATGTGTACGAATGACAATTATTACTTGTAATTGTGATTGGCTTGGTACTTTAGAGAGCTTTTGATAATTATTCTCGTTGAGTTGCAACTCACCAAATTGCATCATCTTTCAGGCAAAGAAGAGTAATTAGCTCATTTTGGAGGTGCATTCTATATAGAAGACATGGAACGTAGGTCATAGGCCGAGCTTCACCAATCTCTCTCCTTGCATTACACGTATGTATAGGAACATGACATATATGTTTCGGGTTGTATATCTATATATGTAATATATTATGTTTACAGTCAGGCTGTGATACTATGGAAAATTATTGAATATTGCACATAGATAATTTTATATGATTCAAAAAAAATAAGCCTCACTATAAATAGGATAATGTCTTATTCTATGCAAGACATAATAACATGATACAAGTATAAGTGATAGTTACAGGTATAAGGTGTTACATTTTATTTTGGTATCAGAGCAGGGATATGTTCATTGGGAACGCATATGCATTAGAACATGATAACATAAGCATCATATGTTTTGAACATTGTCAAGTGACATAATTTCATATGTTATAAGGCCATGTTAGAACATAATTCACCAAGGAGAGAGGTAGGCCGAACATCATTCACACGAGGCATCTTATCATCCATATAGAGACTAGCCTGCATTTGGAGTTAGGGCTCCAGTACATGCATCCCAATCCTCACATGCTGAGATACCCTATGAGAATCCAGAACAGGAAATACAGGGTCCAGAAAAGCAAAGAGAAAGACTTATGACAAGCTAAGGAAACAAGGGGTACTTGATTTTTATGGCACCACTGACCCAGCCAAGGCTGAGACTTGGTTCAAGAGAACTCAGAGAATATTGAATATGATGAAATGTGTTCCTGAGGAAAAATTTGATTGTGCAGTATCTTTGCTCTAGGGAAATTCATATGAATGGTGGGAGACAGTTCCTAATAGTGATGTACAACCTCCTATTCTTACTTAGGATGATTTTGTCAGGGAATTTCAAAATAACTACATGCCAGATGCATATAAAGATGAGAAAAGGAGAGAGTTCCTGAATTTAAAGCAAGGAAACATGACCATGGTAGAGTATGAGATACAATTTAATAAACTCTCTCACTATGCCACCTTTATGGTCTCTACTGAAAGAGACAAATGCAGAAAGTTTGAAGAAGGCCTTAGATATGAGATCAGAAATAGAATCACAACTACTAATCTCGATAACTATACCAGACTTAGAGCTGCAGCAATTAGGGCTAAAAGATTAATGAAAGAAGATGTGGAACAATAATATAGAAAGGCAATAATAGAATTTCCTGCAGAGTCCAATAGGAGATAGGGAAAGAGGTGTAGATTTTTACCTCCACAGTTTGGTAACAAGGGTACATATTCAGGCTCTAGAGGTCGTGCTGCAACTTCATTTTATTCTAGTAGAGGACAGAGTCAATATATGGAGCAGAGGCCTACTAGTATTCATTGTGGGAGACAGCATACAAGGGAATATATGGTGCTCACAGGAGCATGTTACTTCAGTGGGTCATTAGCTCACATGTATAGAGACTATCCACAAAGAGCTCGATTGGCAGAGACTGGTAAAGGTAGAGGGATATCAGAGGCCAAAGTGGAGGCACCTAGAGTGGGTAGTACCAGTGTAGCACATGGTAGAGGTAGAGGCAGAGGCAAGACTAGTGCAATAGGCAGAGGTGTGACCAGATCTGAGGGTCAGAGTTCCAGACCTCTCACACAGGCTAGAGTATTTGTTATGACTGGATAGGAGGCAGTTGATGCTCCAGAAGTTGTCGTTGGTAATATTTTTATTGATGATGTACCAGTATATGCATTGATAGACCTAGGTTCTGCGCATTCATTTATTTCATCACATATGGTATTTAAATTGCAACAAAAGCATGAACCCTGGGGAATTGGCATAAATGTGAGTACTCCACTAGGAACAATAGTAGCTGTGAACAATGTATGACGTGACTGTTTAATACGCATTTATCAAGCCAAATTGCAAGCTGATTTGATTTTATTGCCATTGTATGAATTTGATGTGGTACTGGGAATGGACTGGCTAACTAAACATCATGCAATAATGAATTTTTTCACTAAAGAAGTAATTTTAGAGTCTCCAGACCAACCAAGAGTTGTATTTCTAGGTGGAAGAAAACTTGTACCTGCATGTTTAGTATCTGCTATAAAGGCATTTAGAATGATCAATGGTGGATGTGAGGCATATGTAGCACATGTGACTGACACCAGAACCACCAACAGTTCACTTGAAAATATACCAATAGTGAATGAATTTTTAGATGTATTTCCAGATGATCTACCTAGATTACCACCCGCTAGAGAGATAGAGTTCACTATTGATTTAGTACCAGGGGCAGTACCAATATCAGTACCACCATATAGAATGGCTCTAGTTGAGTTAAAAGAATTGAAGACCCAATTACAGGAATTACTGGACAAGGGGTACATCAGACCTAGTGTTTCACCATGGGGAGCACTAGTGCTTATTGTTAAAAAGAAAGATGGTACCATGAGATTATGCATTGACTATATACAATTGAATAAAGTCACAATTAAGAACAAATATCCACTATCTAGAATTGATGATTTGTTTGACCAGTTACAGGGAGCCCAAGTATTTTCGAAGATTGACTTGAAGTCGGGCTATTATCAGCTAGGGGTAGCAGAGGTAGATGTTCCAAAGATGGCTTTTCGAGCCAGGTATGGATACTATGAATTCTTAGTCATGCCATTTGGGTTGACTAATGCTCCAGTTGCATTTATGGTACTGATGAATAAAGTGTTTTAGCCATATCTAGATAAATTTGTCATAGTATTTATTGATCACATACTAGTGTATTCAAAGGAAGGGGAAGAACATGAACAACATTTGAGAGTTATACTGCAAACTTTGAGGGAGAAACAATTATATGCTAGACTGAGTAAATGTGAATTTTGGTTAGACCATATGGTATTCCTTGGACATGTGGTATCAGGTAAAGGCACAGAGGTAGATCCAAAGAAAATAGAGGCCATAGTAAATTAGGAAGCTCGTAAGAATATTGCAGAAGTACGTAGTTTTCTGGGTTTAGTCGGATATTATCGCATATTTGTTGATGGATTTTCACTGATTGCTAACTCTTTGACTAAATTGCTAAGAAAGAATGTGTCATTCAAATGGACTCCAGAGTGTCAAAGTAGTTTTGAAGAACTAAAACACATGCTAACTTCTGCACCATTGTTAGCTATTCCGACAAACACAAGAAGGTTTACATTATACAGTGATACTTCACACCAAGACTTAAGATGTGTATTAATGCAGCATGGTAAGGTGATAACTTATGCATCCAGACAATCGACACAACATGAAATGTCGTATCTAGTGCATGATTTAGAATTGGTTGCAGTTGTATTTGCATTAAAAATTTGGAGACATCATTTATATGGTGAGACATTCCATATCTTCACAGACCATAAGAGTTTGAGATATCTACTGACACAGAAAGAATTAAACATGAGACAGAGGCGACGGTTAGAGCTATTAAAAGATTATGACTGCACAATTGAATACCATCTAGGAAAGGCAAATGTTGTGGAAGATGTGTTAAGCAGGAAGTCCAATAGTAGTATGGCTCATTTGTAAGTAACTTATCTTTCATATTTGATTCAGCTTCGGTCTATGAATGTTGAATTGAGTATGCATGATAGTTGGCCACTAATTGCAACTCTTCATGTTAGACCTATACTAATAGGTAGAATCAAAGAAGCACAAGGCAGAGATCCTCAGTTGCATGAGAAAATTGAAATGGCAAAGCAGGTAAAAAAAAAAGACTTCCATTTGCAGAATAATACATTGATGTTAAAGTCATGCCTATGTGTTCCAGACATTGAAAACATGTGCCAAGAAATATGGAAGAGGCACATAATGCACCATATGCAATGCACCCAGGGATGACGAAGATGTATCACAATTTAAAACCTCATTATTGGTGGCCAAGAATGAAGAAAGACATAGCAGAATATGTTTCGAAATGCCTAACATGTCAACAAATTAAAGTAGAACATCAAGCTCCAGTAGGAAAACTACATCCATTGGCAGTGCTATAATGGAAATGGGAGAAAATAACAATGGACTTTGTTTATGGATTGCCGAGAACTCCACGAAAGAATGATGCTATATAGGTAATTATTGACAGATTAACCAAGTCAACACATTTTCTACCTATTAGCTGGGGGTGTACACTTGAAAATTTAGCAAAGTTATATGTCAAAGAAATAGTTATATTACATGGCATTCCATTATCCATTGTATCTGATAGAGATCTACAATTTACTTCAAGGTTTTGGGTGAGTTTACAAAATGCATTGGGAATAAAATTGAACTTCAGCATTACATTTCATCCATGGACCGATGGTCAACCGGAGAGAACTATACAGACATTGGAGGATATGCTCAGAGCATGTGTTATAGATTTTAAAGGATCTTGGGATGAGTATGTGGCACTAATTGAGTTTGCATACAATAATCAAAATCATAGCAGTATCCAAATGGCACCATATGAAGCACTGTATGGCAGAAAGTGCAGAAGCCCAATTATTTAGGACGAAGAAGGTGCACGAGCCATTGAAGGACTAGAAATGGTACAAGATACAGTTGACAAAATCAAAATAGTCAAAAGCAAACTCAAGGCAACACAAGACAGACAGAAGAGCTATGCTGATCAGCACAGAAAGGAAATGGAATATGAGGTAGGCAAAAAGGTATTTCTTCGAGTGTCACCATGGAAAGGAGTAATCCGATTTGGCAAGAAGGGTAAATTGAGTCTAAGGTACATAAGGCCTTATGAAATTCTTGAAAAGGTAGGACCATTGGCATATAGGTTGGCTTTACCTTCGGAGTTGGCTCAAATTCATAATGTGTTTCTTGTCAATATGTTATGAAGATACAGATTAGACCCGACACATGTACTTAAAGATCAAGCCATCAAGATTATAGATGATATGAGTTATGTAAAAGAACCAGTAGAAGTCAAAGAATACAAAACAAAACAGTTGAGAAACAGAGAAATACCCTTAGTCGAAGTATTATGGAGGAACCATTCACGGGAAGAGGCAACATGGGAAACAAAAGAGATAAAATGCAGTACCCACATTTGTTTCCAGGTATCAAATTTCGAGGACGAAATTTTTAAAAGGAGGGGAGGATTGTAATATCCTCGACCGTTCATACATGCACTATCACACACATCTCATTTTGACATTTTTCATTTTATATATGTCATTCACATGAAACACATACATACATAGAGATTTTAGCTAGACGTGCTCACAAGGTAAACTTGCCATGAGTCGGTTTATCGCAATAGGAGCAAGTCGTACGTGTCTAATTATAATTAAACAAGGACACAAGATATTGAAAATGAAATTAAATAAAATGATTAAATTTGAAACAAATGAAATTTAGCATAGTGAAATTAATTAAAGTAGACAATTTAACTAGGTAGTATTTTTGACACTAGGTACATGTAAATATGTAGAGAAAATAATAATAATAATAATAATAATTAATTTAAATTAATTAATTAAATAAATCATAAAAATTTAAAAAAGAAAAAAAGAGAGAAAAGTGAGTCGGCAACTTTGGGGAATGAGGCTGTTTTGGCCCCTTTTGCAACTAGCTGCTCATTCTTCAATTCTTCTCCATTTTTTTTTTCCAAATTTCTTCCTCAAACTCAACCATAACTGGTCATAGGTGAATGTTTCTGACCAGTCACAATTACCCTACTATATGAGGACCTTGGAGGCAAAATGGATGAAAGTTGTCAACATGCAAATTGTTCCATTTTGACATATCTATGCACTATAAAGTTTCATACAAATATGACTTACATGTTGTAAGATACGAAGAAGCAAAATTGGTGTCCCAAAACTGCCTAAGGTCAAAAATAGGGCAGAGAACAGAATATGTTTATAAATTGCATAAAATATTCTGCAATGGTCCCATTGTTATGAAATTTAGATATGTTGTAGCCATACATGTTAGCTTTAATTAGAAATAAGAATCATATAAATTGGACTAGTATAGAAAAAGTTATAAGCTACTAAACATATGAAGGTCATACTGCCGTTACACCAAACCCTAGTTAGTGATCCATATTATGCATATTTCAATTTGTTTAAGTTCTACTAAGTTTATTTAGCTACCAATTGACTAAGTATACATTCAATTAGGCCCATAGCATATTGGAGAGCCCCAAGGAAGTGAAAGATAGTAAGTTAGAGGTAAATATCAAAAGAAAAAGGTGAGTTTAATTATCAAATGATTTCTTTCGTACATGCAATTATTACGTGCTACGTGTAATGTGACTTGATTTGCTTTATTTGAATTACATGATTACTATGATATGGTTAATGAGACTGTATTGAATGTAAAGTACATGTTTACATTACATGTATAGGTTTTCTTTGTATAAGGCAAAACTTGACTGAAATGTATAATGATTGTTGCAAATGCATATGCATATGGACTTAAAAGGCGTTGTGACCAGCTAAATAGCATTGAAAAGCAAAAGAAGCCGCCTATGGCCCAAATAAATGTTCAAAAGCAAAAAGAAAAGGCCTATGGCCTAACAAATGAGTAAATGTTACAAATGATCAAGCTAGCTAGCAAATGCAAATGTTCACATGGAAACCCGAGACAGTGTTTGTTTAGTCTAGTCACAACAATAAGAAAATGACATAAGCATAAGCAAATGAAATGTTTATATGATTTAATATCATTTGTATTCATAGGATATTGATGAATAGAATGACATGTAAAATGTGTACAAATGGCGATTATTGCACGTAATTGTGATTGGCTTGGTACTTTAGAGAGCTTTTGATAATTATTCTCATTGAGTTGCAACTCACCAAATTGCATCATCTTTCAGGCAAAGAAGAGTAATTAGCTCATTTTGGAGGTGTATTCTATATAAAAGACATGGATCATAGGTCACCGGTCGAGCCTCACCAATCTCTCTCCTTGCATTACACATATGTATAGGAACATGACATATATGTTTTGGGTTTTTATTTGTATATGTAATATATTATGTTTACAGTCAAGCTGTGATACTGTAGAAAATTATTAAATATTACACAGAGATAATGTTATATGATTCAAAAAAAAGCCTCACTATAAATAGGATAATGTCTTATTCTATGCAAGACATAATAACATGATACAAGTATAAGTGATAGCCACAGGTATAAGGTGTTAAATTTGTTTGGGCCATAGTCCTCTTCTTTTGCTTTACAATGACATTTAGCTAGTCACAACGCCTTTTAAATCCATATGCATATGCATTTGCAACAATCATTACTTCATATTTGCATTTATATCACATTTGCATATTCTGTAATCAATCACTTCATGTAAGAAGAACCTATAACACAACCATGTATTTAAGTCATCCATCACCTTTTGATATCATATCCATACCATAACAATCACGTAATTCATATAGCCGCAAGTCAAGTCACATTGCACATAGTACATAACAAACACACATACCAAAGAAATTGTTTGATAATTAAACTCACATTTTCTTTTAATATTGAGCCTCTACTTATTGTTTTTCACTTCCTTAGGGATCTCCAATATGTTGTGAGCCTAATTGAATGTATAAGACATGAAACTACAATTTTTATGTTTTGTGTGTCTCCAAAATCAGTCTCTAAGATGAAGGAAAAGAAGCATAAATTAATTGTCCCCAAAACAGAATTCCAAAAAGCTTACCTAGTTGTAAGCAAATAACCTTCAAGTTAACAATTCTCAATTTAAATTTAGCATCGTAAGAAGAAATGGAAACTTACCAGAATTCCTAGTTATAGTTGGCTGCTGGAAAGTTTGAAGAAGAAAGGAATTAGGGAGAAGAAATGATAATGCTAAGAAGAGCTGCCTTCTTATATGAGCAGTAGCCCCAACTGCCTCGCCAACTTGTGTTTCTTTTTCAACTTTTTTGATTTATATAATTAATTAATTGTTGTTGTTGTTGTTGTTGTTATTATTATTATTATTATTTTCTCTATATATTTACATGTATCTAGTGCCAAAAATACTATATAGTCAAATTGTCCAATCTAATTAATTTATCTATGTCAAATTTAATCATTTTATTCCAATTATTTATAATACTTTATAATTATTATTTAAATTATAACTAGACACATCAACTTAGTACCATCGAAATAGACCGACACATAATAAGTCTATCTCGTGAGCACATCTAGGTAAAAACCCTCTATATGCATATGTTTCATGTGAATGACATTTATAAAATAACTATGTTCAAATAAAATACGTGTAATAATGCATGTATAGGCGGTCAAGGGTGTTACATGTACTTTGACTCCATTCCTTATTGCCTTATAGAGGTCGCTCATAAGGTGGTGATTAGGTACAGTTTGAGGTATTCAAAGGTAATTGGGTAGCCAATAGAGGATTCACCAATCATGATAGAGGGAGATGTTATAGAAGTGCTCTAAAGGCAATCACCTTTAGTACTTATAATACATATTTATTTGATTAATAAAAGGCATTTTCATTAATTTGGTATTCATTTGAATTATGAATTGATAGTGATCTTAAATCAATTAATGAAATCCTTGATACATAACATAGCATGAAGGAAATCATGATGAGATCATGATAATATATAATTATATTAGTATCTAAATTATCCCTAGTCATAGGATTAATGAGACGAGACATTATTAATTCGAATAGACTAGCACATGTTATATTCCTTGATTAGGTCAAGCAGCAAATCTCATAATCTGTAAGCATGAGATGTTTAGAGTTAACATGTGGATGCTTGCTAAGAGTAGCCAAGTATATTGGATGACCTTCCATGAGACAATCATATAGATATTCTATTCAAATGTCAATGATAGTCTTATCATAACAATGGTGCAAGTATCCTTGAGTACCTCAAGTCTAAGGATACTTGGATACTGATTATGTACTTTGACTCTATTCCTTGTTACCTTATAGAGGTTGCTCATAGGGTAGTGATTGAGTATATCTTAAGGTATTCGAAGGTAATTAGGTAGCAAACAAAGGATTCACCACTCCGAATAGAGGGAGTGTATACACACGACCACTTGTCAGGACATTACTCGGGAATTTCTAGCCATAGTGGAAATATCATAAAGATGGTCTTCAGTGACATGTCTAATAGTGTAACTAGTCTCAAGGACAAGATCCAACATCACTTGGGCTAGGTGTGATGCCGTCAATCTAGCGGGAGTTGACACATTATCCATACTCTAAACTCAGTAGGGTATAGAATGGTGAAAGGATAAATTTCACATAAATTGTCTATGGAAAGGTTCGTAGCCAAACCACTGACTATTCGGTCAATTAGGAGTCATGATGTGTTGCTAGATACCGCTCATGACTTGCTTAAATTAATTGATAATTTAAGTGGCCAACATAACCGAGAACCTAAGGAGTCACATGCATTGGAGATGTAAAGAATGAGTAAAATGGCTTTGGATGGGATCCAAAATATGAGAGAATTATTTTGGGTCAGATCGCGATAAGATCGCAGGAAAAAATTGCTCGAAAGAGTGTACAGGCCTGGGTAGGCCTAGCTGCCCAGCAGGACCAAGTGAGCTGCTATGCTCGATAGCGCGCAACAACCCGCATATGTTATTTAAATGGCCAAAGTGGCTATTTTTCCTAACAAATCTTCATTTTCTCCTCTCTTCAATTTTGGTTTACGAATCTGATTTTCTTTTGGATCTAAAAGACCTTAAAAGACAAAAAATAAACAAGGAAAAATTTTTGGAGACAACAAGAAAAATTAAAGAGTTTAATTTTTCCTCTCAAAGGAACATATTAATTGCTAATACTTTGAGTTGTGTTAAAGCCATTTCCCTAGTGGTTTCTTCCTCTCATCTTTGCAAGGATATTGTTAGAGTGAATCCGATATTTGATTTTTGTGGTTTACTACAACCCAACAAGGTGAGAAGTTAGAGAAAAATCAATAAATTATAAAAGTATAATTTCTAAATTTTATTTTTCTGATTTTTGAAAAATTTTATTTCCGCTGCATAATATATATGTGATACATGCTTAAAACCCATCATTGGTATCAGAGCCTGGTTGTGCCCATTAAAATTAATTTTAATTTAAGGTGCAATTGGATTGCATGGTTTTGACGATTTTTTATTTTTAGTTTGTAAAATTGAAATTAATTTGTAAAATTTGTTTTACATATTTTTCTTTCTATGATCTGATCATAAGATGATTAAGGATAATTATATTGATTAAAAATGGTTTCAATATGATTCAAATAATTAATTTTGAATTTATTACAAAATTGCTGAAAATTGCATTGTTGATAAATATGTGATGTTGTTTGGCTTAATTATTGGGGTTCATATTTTTGTTGTAATTTGATTAAGGAAAAATTATTTAGACATATTGAGAATGTGTTTAAGCCACTGGAAGTGTCTAATAATTAATTAAAAACTTTTTTAATTAATTTTTCAAACAAATACCAAAACGGGTCTGTTTTTGGATACTCGGAGGGATTGTTTTGTTTGATTTTTTTGTATATGAATATTTATTTTCCTGTACCTTGAAATAATTTTTATGTGATTAAAAATATGATAATTTGATGTTAGATGCATGCTAAAATCAATTTGCTCGAATCTAAATTTCCAAATTAATTGTAGACAGTAAATGGGTCATTTTGAGCGTCTTATATGTTAGTTCATTTGTCTTGATGATTTTGGCCTGTACCAAAATTATTTTGATGGACTTGAGTTAACCTAAGATACCTAGAATGATTATTTGAGGTTAGAAATTTTGGGAATTTTTGAAAATTAATTTTGAAAAATTTAAGTTGAGCGAATGACATATTTAGTATAACTAAAAGTGGCATGTATATTAAAATTAAATTGTTTAATTTTTGACATTTTAATAATTTGATTATAAGGCGAATTAATTTTGAAATAATTATGGAAATATGTAATTTAATTTAATTTGATTAATTATTAAATTCCACATTAAAATGTCATTCAAAATTAAATTAACTGAAACAATAAAAGTAGGCAATTTCGATTCAAGTGTGAATTGACTTTTCAAATTTGCAATCTAAAATTATCACTATCTATTTTATTTTAATTTTATGCATTAGAGAATGCATGCTAGGGGTGTATGTAAGGGCATGATGGATGATTATGGACTTAGACCCAATGTGATAGAGCATGCATGATTTTTTGTTTTATGGTAAATAGGGCTTGCGTGTCCTTGCCTATCTCTTCTTTCTCATATATTTCATTTCTCATCTTACTCCTCTCAAATGTAAATTGAGGTTTTCTATATTTGAAATATATAATTAGATTACATAGGATTAGGATAGAATGGAGATGCAAAGGAGCAGGAAGCAACTAAGATGGTACCATAAACAAGAAGATTTAGAAGTAGGAATTTGAATTCAATTTTTAGGTTGTAATTCATGCATATACCTAGGTAAGACCTAGTCAATCTCTTTTTGGCTCAAAAGATTGATTTTAGTATGTCCATAATCATGCCATATATTTAGTGTAACTATCTTTATATATCCATATGATGAATGTATAAGCATACAATAATAATATGATGAATCTAAATTAACAAAATCCCTTGCTAAATAAACAATTATGTATTATACCTTCCATTAATGTGGCAGAGCTAGAGTTCTTCTAGAGTTAGAGTTGTTGAGTTGCCTCAAGCTCACTTTATAAGAATATGTTCAAACCATTGAAATTAGATTTCATGATTATTGGGTTGGACTTAACCAATATCATTGATTTGTTGGATTTGTACTAAGGTCAATAAGTATTGGAGGTAAAGTTGGGTAAACGTACATGAAATGTGCACATATCAGGAGTTGATAGCCTAATGTGTGTGCACACATCAATTAATTGATAGCACAAGATTCGATAGTTGCATGGAAATGCAATTGGCATGGATCAGATACCTACCAACTAAACTAAAGATGGTTTATTGAGTTGCCTCAAAGTTAGTCTTAGCAAATTGGATATCGACCCACTAGGAAAACTTTCATATAGGTTCTATCGGGTTCATAGTAAGGGCTATGGACTCGTAATAAAATGGTGGGAGTTATAATGCAATTTATTAAAGACCTAATAATCATGCAATTTCACGTACATTCTGACATGCTCTTTTTACATCTAGGTTGCTATAATCACCATCATGGTATCAAGTGTGAATTTATGATCACTAATGCAGTCAAACAAGTTGATTAGGCCTAACTTCTTGGACTGGCTTAAAAATTTGGGAATAGTTCTCAAATCCGAGAAAATAGGTTATGTCCTAGATGAAGGGCTTCCCAAATCCCCTGTTATTGAAACTTTTGAAGATGTTCAGAAGGCATACCAAAAGCATCTCGAAGATAGTGAGATGGCAAGTTGCATTATGCTTGCCACTATGTTGGCTGAGCTGCAAAAGCAGCACGAGGCTTTGGATGGTCACACCATAGTCTTCCATCTAAGAGAGCTATTTGATGAGCAAGCATGATTCGAAAGGTTCAAGATATCAAGGTAGCTTTTCAACTCTAAGATAGTTGAGGGGACATTTCTAATGCAATTTGCACTGAAGATGAATGGCTATATTAAGAGGTTGGCCACCTTGGATTTTGTGATGGATCATGAATTAAGTATTAACTTAATTATAACTAGTTTGACAGAAAATTATGCTTAACTATAGGATGAAACAGATCTCCACCACTATTCCTAAGCTGATCAACATGCTCAAGATAGTTGAGCCATCCGTCAAGAAGGACTGCAAGGCTGTGATGTTGATGGACTCTTCTAGTTCTAAGAAGAAGAAGTAGTCCACAAAGCCTAAGGGAAGCGGGGCAAAAAAGAAGGCCAAAGAGACTACCCTAAAAGGGACTTGCTTTCATTGTGGCAAGGATGGCCATTGGAAGAGGAACTGTAAAGCCTATTTAGAGTCCTTGAAGAATAAGGCATCTGATGCCCTATCTACTTCATGTATTTATGTCATTGAGGTTAATACTATTTCTAATAATAATATATGGTTATTAGATACCGGTTGTGACTCACACATATGCACTAATATGAAGGGCCTAAGGAACAGTAAAGAGCTCAATAAGGGAGAGTCAAACCTGCGTGTTGGAAATGGAACAAGGGTTTCTGCATTAGCTGTAGGAACCTATGTATTGATCCTCCCTAGTGGGCTTATTTTAAATTTGAAAAATTGCTTTTATGTATCCACTTTAACTGAAAACATTAGTTCTGTTTCTAGTTTAAATAAATATGTTTTCCATTTGGCTTTTAGTAATAGTTGTTGTTCTATTATGCTGAATGATATTCTTTATGCTAGTGGTACATTATGCAATGGTATATACATATTAGACATGTCAAATCCAATTTTAAAATATCAATGACAATAAGAGGCATAAACAAGATTTATTGAAATCATCTTATTAATGGCATTGTCACCTTGGCCATATAAGTGAGAGGCGCATGGCTAAGCTACACAAGAGTGGTAGTTTGGGGTCATTTGATTATGAATCATATGACATATGTGAGTCTTGCTTATTAGGCAAGATGCCAAAATTGCCCTTTAAGGGAAAGAGTAAGGTCAATGATGAGCTTTGTAGAACTACTTAAAGCATTTTGGGGTCATGCACTAGAGACTGCCATTTATATTTGAATGGAGTCCCTTCAAAGTTAGTTGACGTTACTCCATATGAGATGTGGATTATTAACAAAAGGCCTACACTTATATGAAGTAGACAATATTTAAATAAGCTAGAAGCTAAATTTGACCGATGTCTATTTGTGAGATATTCTATAGCATAATATGGATATCAATTCTACCACCCCTTGGAATAAAAAGTGTTTGTTTCAAGACAAGCTATCTTTTTGGAGAAAGAGTTTCTTCTAAAAGGAGATAGTGGGAGCAAAATTGAACTTGAGGAAGTTCAAGATGCTCAAGCAAATGGTGATCAACTACCTGAACCCAAGCTTGCTACTCATACAAATGAGACAGTAGCTCAACCTTCTGAAGCACAAGAACTTCGTAGGTCAAGTAGGATACACTCCCTTCTAGAGAGATAAGGATTTCTTATAAATGAACAGAATGACGTATTGTTCATAGAAGGTGACGAGCCTACAACCTATGGAGAAGTTCTAAATAGTTCAGAATCAAACAAATGGCTTCAAGCTATGAAGTCAGAAATGGATTCCATGTATGAAAACCAAACATGGTTGACCCACCTAAGGGGATAAAACCAATAGGGTGCATATGGGTTTTCAAGAAGAAAACCAATATAGATGGTAATGTGGTTACCTATAAAGCTAGACTGGCAGTTAAAGGGTATCGTCAAAGATAAGGAATTGACTATGACGAGACTTTTAGTCTAATGACTATGCTTCAATCCATAAGGATACTCCTAGCCATTGCTGCTTATTATGATTATGAGATATGGTAAATAGATGTGAAAATGGCTTTCCTTTATGGAAACCTAACCGAGGATGTGTACATGACAAGGGCTTCATCTCCAAAGATGGTGAAAAGGTATGCAAGTTTCAAAGATCCATTTATGGATTGAAACAAGCATCCAAGAGTTGGAATATCTAGTTTGATGAGACAATCAAATAGTTTGGTTTCTCACAAAATCCGGATGAGTCTTGTGCATACAAGAAGGTTAGTGGGAGTGTAATCTTATTCATTGTGTTGTGTGTATATGATATACTACTAATGGGAAATCATGTTTCAGTCTTACAATCGGTCAAAATCTAGTTATCCAAGAATTTCTCCATGAAAGATTTTGGGGGATAAGGATCTATAGAGAGATCTAAAAGGTTGCTCGGTCTTTCATAGTCTACATATATAGACAAGGTGCTAAAGAGGTTTAGCATGGAGTAGTCTAAGAGAGGATATATTCCCATGACCAATGGAATTATTCTCTCAAAATCTATATGTCCAAAGACACAAGATGAGAGAACACACATGAGTATGATTCTATATGCTTCGGCCATAGGATCAATCATGTATGCTATGATATATGCAAGACCCGATATATCATATGCCCTAAGTGTCACGAACAGATACCAATCGAACCCTGGTGAGGGTCATTGGGTGGCTATTAAGAATATCCTTAAGTACTTGAAAAAGCACTAAGGATGCATTCTTAATATATGGAGATGGGGACCTTATAGTGAGTTGGTATACTGATGCCAGCTTCTAATTTGACAAGGATAACTCAATATCCCAATCAGGTTATTAGTTCACACTTAATGGTGGATCAGTCAGTTGGAAGAGTTCCAAACAAGAAATCATTGCTGATTCCACAACTAAAACTGAGTACATAGCAGTTTTTACAGTAGCACAAAGGAAGCGGTTTGGATTAAGAAATTCATCATGGGTCTTGGAGTGGCTCCTTGCATTGTTTGTCCATTATTTGTATTGTGATAACAATAGAGCCAATGCGCAAGTAAAAGAGCCACAGTCTCATCAGAAGTCCAAACGCGTACTCAGAAAATACCATTTGATTAGAGAAGTCATTGGTAGAAATGATGTAAAAATAGAGAAAGTACCCACTGATCATAATATAGCTAATCCTCTAACTAAGCCACTTCCCAAAGGAAATATGATTCTCATGTACTCGCTTAAGGAATTCAATATAAAGACGATTGGCTTTAGTCCAAGTGAGAGGTTATTAAAGAAGTGCCCTAAAGGCAATCACCTTTTGCACTTATTGTACATGTTTATTTGATTAATAAAAGGCATTTTCATCAATTTGGTATTCACTAGATATTTGAATTGATAGTGATCTTAAATCAATTAATGAAGTGATCGGTTTTGAGCATGTATCTCATACATAAAATAGCAGCGGAAGAAAAAAAAATCAAAACCTGAATCAAAGGATTCTACTTGTGCCAATTAAAACTAATTGAATAAAGGAAAATTCAGAAATTATACCTTTATAATTTCTTGATTTTTCTTCAACTTTTTAGCTTGTTGGGTTGTAGCAAACCACAATAATCCAATATTGGATTGTCTCTAATAATATCCATGAGAAGATGAGAGGATGAAACCACTAGGGAGATAGCTTGAATACACCTCAAAGTGCTAGCAATGAGTATATTCCTTTGAGAGGAAAAATTAAACTCTTTAATTTTTCTTGTTGTCTCCAAAAATTTGTTCTTGTCTATTTTCTGTCTTTTGGGGTCTTTTATATCCAAAATAAAATCATAAAACTAGATCAAAATTGAAGAGAGGATAAAATGAAAGGAAGCATTAAAAATGGCCAACTTGGCCGCTTAAAAGGGTAGCAGCCCATATGGTCCTACTAGGCCTGCATGGGCCCATCAACCCTCCCGAGCGATTTTTCCCTGCGATCTTATCGCGAACCGACTCGAAATAATTCTCTCATATTTTGGATACTATCAAAAGCTATTTTACTCATTCTTTGCATCTCCAAAGTGTGTGATCCATTAGGGTCCTGGTTATGTTGGCCACTTTAATTATCAAATAATTTAAGCAAGTCATGAGCGGTACCTAGCAACACATCATGACCCCCAATTGACCAAATAGTCAGTGGTTTGACTACGAACTTTTCCATATATAATTTATGTGCAATTTATCCTTTCACCATTCTATACCCCACTCGGTTTAGAATATGGATAGCCATTAGGTTCCCGGTTATGTTGGCCACTTAAATTATCAAATTTAAGCACGTCATAAGTGGTATCTAGCAACATATCATGACCCCCAATTGACCAAAAAGTCAATGGTTTGACTGCAAACCTTTCCATAGATAATTTATGTGCAATTTATCCTTTCACCGTTCTATACCCCACTCAGTTTAGAATGTGGACAATGTGTCAACTCCCATTAGATTGACTACGTCACATCTAGCTCAAGTGATGTTAGATATTGTCCATGGGACTCATTTCTCTATTAGACATGTCACTAAAGACCATCTTCAAGATGTTTCCACTCTCGCCAGAGATTCCCAAGTAATGATCCTGATAAGAGGCCTTGGCTATACTCTCCCTCTATTAGGAGTGACCTCAAGCTATACCCAATCACCACCATATGAGTGATCTCTATAAGGCAACAAGGAATGGAGTCAAAGCACATAATCAATATCCAAGATATCCTTGAGTACCTCGAGTCTAAGGATAATTGTCCTACTACTATGATGAGACTATCATTGACATTTCAATAGATAATCCATATGATCATCTCATAGCAGGTCATTCATTGTACTTGACTACTCTTGGTAAGTATCCACATGTTAACTTTAAACATCTCATGTTCACAGCTTATAAGATATACTACTTGATCCAATCAAGGAGTATAACATGTGCTAGTCTATCCAGATCAACAATGTCCCATTTTGTTGATCCTATGATAAGGGATAATTTAGATAGTAACATAATTACACATGCTAGAAATCTCATTATCATGATCCCATCATGATTTCCTTCATGCTATGTTTCATATCATGGATTTTCATTAATCAGTTTAAGATCTATATTAATTCATATGCAAATGAATACTAATATAATAAAAGAATGCCTTTATGAATGTGTACACTAAGTGCTTGAGGCGATTGCATTTTGGGAACATCTCTTAATTCATATGCAAATGAATACTAATATAATAAAAGAATGCCTTTATGAATGTGTACACTAAGTGCTTGAGGCGATTGCATTTTGGGAACATCTCTAACATGCAATCCTTGATACATAACATAGCATGAAGGAAATTATGATGAGGTCATGATAATGAGATTCTTATCATGTGTAATTATGTTAGTATCTAAATTATCTCTAGTCATAGGATTAATGAGACAGGACAATATTAATCCAGATAGACTAGCCCATGTTATATTCCTTGATTGGATCAAGCAGTAGATCTCATAATTTGTAAGCATGAGATATTTAGAGTTAACATGTGGATGCTTGCTAAGAGTTCCCAAGTACATTGGATGACATTCTATATGACAATCATATGGATATTTTATTCAAATGTCATTGATAGTCTCATCATATCAATGGTGCAAGTATCCTTAGACTTGAGGTACTCAAGGATATCCTGGATACTGATTATGAACTTTGACTATATTCCTTGTTACCTCATAGAGGTTGCTCATGTTAGAGATATGCCCAAAAGGCAATTGCCACAGGTACTTAGTGTACACATTCATAAAGGCATTCTTTCATCATATTAGTATTCATTTCTATATGAATTGATATAGATTTTAAAGTGATTAATGAAAGTCCATGATATGAAATATAGCATGAAGAAAATCGTGATGGGATCATGATAATGAAATTCCTATCACATGTAATTATGTTACTATCTAAATTATCCCTAGTCATAGGATCAACAAGATGGGACATTATTGGTCTAGATAGACTAGCACATGTTATACGTCTTGATTAGATCAAACTATGAACATGTTAACTTGAGGTAATTTGAATATATAATCCATGTGATAGACTATCATGGATTATATGGATTATATATTCAAATGTCAATGATAGTCTCATCATAGCAATGGGGCAAGTATCCTTAGACTTGAGTGATGGATTTTGAGCATGTATCACATACATATTATGCAGCAGAAATTAAAATTTTTCAAAACCCGAATCAAAGGATTATACATGTGCCAATTAAAACTAATTTAACCAATGAAAATTCAGAATTTATATTTTTATAATTTTTTTATTTTTCTTCAACTTCTCACCTTGTTGGGTTGTAGCAAGCCACCACAATCCAATCTTGGATTGTCTCTAACAATATCCATGCGAAGATAAGAGGATGAAACCACTAGGGAGATGGCTTGAACATACCTCAAAGTGCTAGCAATGGTGTATGTTCATATGAGAAGAAAATTAAACTCTTTAATTTTCTTGTTGTCTCAAAAAATTTTTCTTCTCCAAAAAATTTTTCCTTGTCTATTTTCTGTCTTTTGGGGTCTTTTAGATCCAAAAAAAAAATCTGAAAAATAGATCCAAATTGAAGAGAGGAGAAAATGGGAGGTTATGGATATTGAATATGCTTTAATGGCCATTTAGGCCATTTTAATGACATATGCGGGCAGCTCTACGCTAGCACGCACAGCAACTTGCCTGGGCCTGCTCAACTGGCCTACTTGGCAGGCCAATCGGTAGGCCTGCTAGGCCAGTGGGCCCATATGGGCCTCCCAACCTCCCCGAGCGATTTTTTTCCGCGATCTTATCACGAACTGACTCGAAATAATTATCTCATATTTTGGATCCCATCCAAAGCCATTTTACTCATTCTTTACATTTCCAAAGAGTGTGACGCATTAGGTTCCCGGTTATGTTGGCCACTTAAATTATCAAATAATTTAAACAAGTCATGAGCGGTATCTAACAACACATCATGACCCCCAATTGACTGGAAAGTCAATAGTTTGACTACAAACCATACCATAGACAATAATATGTGCAATTTGTCCTTTCACCATTGTAGACCCCACTTGGTTTAGAGCATAGACTATGTGTTAGCTTCCGCTAGACTGACTACGTCACACCTAGCCCAAGTGATGTTAGATCTTGTCCTTGAGACTCATTACTCTATTCGACATGTCACTGAAGACCATCTTCAGGACATTTCCACTCTGGCCAGAGATTCCCGAGTAATGATCCTGACAAGAGGCTGTGGGTCTACTCTCCCTCTATCAGGAGTGGTGAATCCTCTGTTGGCTACCCAATTACCTTCGAATACCTCAAGCTGTACCCAATCACCACCCCATGAGCGACCTCTATGAGGCAACAAGGAATGGAGTCAAAGCACAGAATTAGTATCCAAGATATCCTTGAGTACCTCAAGTCTAAGCATACATGCACCATTACTATGATGAGACTACCATTGACATTTGAATAGATAATCCATATGATTGTCTCTTAGCAGGTCATCCAATGTACTTGACTACTCTTAACAAGCATCCACATGTTCATGTTGAACATCTTATGCTCACAACTTATGAGATCTACTGCTTGATCTAATCAAGGAATGTAACATGTGCTAGTCTATCCGGATCAACAATGTCCCGTCTTGTTGATCCTATGACTATGGATAATTTAGATAGTAAAATAATTACACATGATAGGAATCTCATTATCATGATCCCATCATGATTTCCTTCATGCTATGTTTCATATCATGGACTTTCATTAATCAGTTTAAGATCTATATCAATTCATATACAAATGAATACTAATATAATGAAAGAATACCTTTATGAATGTGTACACTAAGTGCCTGGGGCGATTGCCTTTTGGGCACATCTCTAACATTGAGGTGCACATGGATATCTTGGATACTGATTTTGTGCTTTGACTCCATTCATTTGTTGCCTCATAGAGGTCACTCATAGGGTGGTGATTGGGTATAGCTTGAGGTATTCAAAGGTAATTGGGTAGCCAGTAGAGGATTCACTGCTACTAATAGAGGGAGAGTATACTTGAGGCCTCTTGTCAGGATCATTACTTGGGAATCTCTAGCGAGAGTGGAAACATCCTGAAGATGGTATTTAGTGATATGTCTAATAGAGTAATGAGTTCCAAGGACAAGATCTAACATCACTTAGGCTAAGTGTGATGTAGTCTGTCTAGCAAGAATTGACATATTATCCATACTCTCAACCGAGTGGGGTATAAAATGGTGAAAGGATAAATTGCACAAAAATTGTCTATGAAAGGTTGATAGTCAAACTATTGACTTTCTAGTCAATTGGGGGTCATGATGCGTTGCTAGATACTGCTCATGACTTGCTTAAATTATTTGATCATTTAAGTGGCCAACATAACTGGAAACCTAATGGGTCACACACTTTGGAGATGTAAAGAATGAGTAAAATGGCTTTGGATGAGATCCAAAATATGAGAGAATCATTTCAAATTGGTTCGTAATAAGATCGTCAAGAAAAATCGCTCAAGGGATTGATGGGCCTACTGGCCTGGCAGGCCAGCCAGTTGGCCATTTTATTCTCCAACATTTTCTACTCTCTTCAATTTTGATCTAGTTTTTTTATTTTCTTTTGGATCTTAAAGACCCCAAAAGACAGAAAATTTAAAGAGTTTAATTTTTCTTCTCAAAGGAACATACTCATTGCTAGCACTTTGAGGTGTATTCAAGCCATCTCGCTAGTGGTTTCATCCTCTCATCTTCGTGTAGATATTATTAAAGACAATCCAAGATTGGATTATTGTGGTTTGCTCCAACACAACAAAGTGAGAAGTTGAAGAAAAATCAAGAAATTATAAAGGTATAATTTATGAATTTTCCTTTGTTCATTTAGTTTTAATTAGCACAAGTAAAATCCTTTGATTAAGGTTTTGATTTTTTTTGTTTCCGCTACTATATTTGTGTATGAGATACATGTTCAAAACCCAACAGGTCATAGGGTAGTGATTGGGTACAACTTGAGGTGTTCGAAGGTAATTTGGATAGCCAACAATGGATTCACCACTCCGAATAGAGGGAGTGTATACCCATGGCCACTTGTTAGGACATTACTCGGAAATTTCTAGCCATAGTGGAAATATCATGAAGATAGTCTTCACTGACATGTCTAATAGATTAACTAGTCTCAAGGACAAGATCCAACATCACTTGGGTTAGGTGTGATGTAGTCAGTCTAGTGGGAGTTGACACATTGTCCATACTTTGAACTGAGTGGGGTATAGATGGTGAAAGAGTAAATTGCATAGAAATTGTCCATAGAAAGGTTCATAGTCAAACAAGTGACTTTTCGGTGAATCGGGGGTCATAATGTGTTGTTAGATACCGCTATGACTTGCTTATATTCATTGATAATTTATGTGGTCAACATAACCGGTAACCCAATGAGTCACATGCATTGAAGATGTAAAGAATGAATAAAATGGCTTTGGACGGAATCTAAAATATGAGAAAATTATTTCGGGTCAGATCGCGATAAGATCGTTGGGAAAAATTGCTCGGGAGGGTTGATGGGCCCGTGCAGGCCCTTGCCTGTGCATTGAGCATGTAACACCTTATACCTATGGATATCACTTATACTTGTATTGTGTTATCATGTATAGTATGAGAATAAGACAAAATACTATTTACAATGAGGGATAATTTTTTTTTCAATAACATCACAATATCACTGTGCAACATCTAACAATTTCACATAGCATCACAACTTGACTATAAATATAATATATTACATATGCTAATAATTTGGACTCTATATCCATTTATTTTAGGTAGTATAAGTTCAAGGCCAAATATATATTTACACATCAGTGCATATTTAATATATTTATACATAGCAGATGTACAACCAAAAATATAGATGTTATGTTCCTATTCATATGTGTAATGCAAGGATATAGACTGGTGAGGCTTAGTCGGTGACTTGTTCCATATCTCCTATAAGTTAACTATTCTTCTCTTCCTAAAAAGTTATGCAATTTGGTGAGTTGCAACTGAATAAGAATAATCATCAAAAGCTTTCTAAAGTACCCAGTAATTCACAATCATAAGCAATAATTACCATTCATATACATGAAGGGTTTTGAGCATGTATCAAATACATATTATGTAGTGGAAAATAAAAATGAAGGGTTTTGAGCATATATCAAATAATTTAAACAAGTCATGAGCAGTATCTAGCAACACATCATGACCCCTAATTGACCAGAAAGTCAGTAGAATGACTATGAACCTTTCTATTTATAACAATATGTGCAATTCGTCCTTTCACCATCCTATACCCCACTCGGTTTAGAGAATGGACCATGTGTCAGCTCCCGCTAGACTGACTACGTCACACCTAGCCCAAGTGATGTTAGATCTTGTCCTTGGTGTTAGAGATGTGCCCAAAAAGCAATTGTTTCAGGCACTTAGTTTACACGTTCATAAAGGCATTCTTTCATTATATTAGTATTCATTTGTATATGAATTGATATAGATCTTAAACTGATTAATGAAAGTCCATGATATGAAACATAGCATGAAGGAAATCATGATGGGATCATGATAATAAAATTCCTATCATGTGTAATTGTGTTAGTATCTAAATTATCGCTAGTCATAGGATCAACAAGACGGGACATTGTTGATCCGGATAGACTAGCACATGTTATACTCCTTGATTGGATCAAGCAGTAGATCTCATAAGCTGTGAGCATGAGATGTTCAAAGTTAACATGTGGATGCTTGCTAAGAGTAGTTAAGTACATTGGATGACCTGCTATGAGACAATCATATGGATTATCTATTCAAATGTCAATGATAGTCTCATCATAAAAATGGTGCATGTATCTTTAGACTTAAGGTACTCGAGGATATCTAGGATATTGATTCTGTGCTTTGACTCCATTCCTTGTTGCCTCATAGAGATCGCTCATAGGGTGGTGATTGGGTATAACTTGAGGTATTTGAAGGTAATTGGGTAACCAACAGAGGATTCACTACTCCTGATAAAAGGAGAGTATACCCACGGCCTCTTATCGGGATCATTTCTCGGGAATCTTTGGCTAAAGTGGAAATGTCCTGAAGATGGTCTTCAGTGACATATCTAACAGAGTAATGAGTCCCAAGGATAAGATCTAACATCACTTGGGCTAGGTGTGACGTAGTCAGTCTAGCGGGAGCTGATACATAGTCCATGCTCTGAACCGAGTTGGGTATAGAATGGTGAAAGGACAAATTGCACATATTGTTGTCTATGGAAAGGTTTGTAGTTAAACTACTGACTTTCCTGTTAAATGGGGATCATGATGTGTTGCTAGATACCGCTCATGATTTGCTTAAATTATTTAATAATTTAAGTGGCCAACATAACTAGAAACCTAATGGGTCACACAATTTGGAAATGTAAAAAATGAGTAAAATGGCTTTGGATGAGATCCAAAATATGATAAAATTATTTTGAGTCGGTTCGTGATAAGATCGTATGGAAAAATTGCTCGGGGAGGTTGACGGGCCCGTGCAGGCCCGCTGGCTTGGTAGGCCTGCCAGTGCGCGCTAACGCGTGCAACAGCACGCCAATCAAATATAAAATGGCCAATTGGCCTTTGCACTATTCATGCCTCTTCCTTTTCTTCTCCTTTCAATTTGGATATAATTTTCTAATTTTCTTTTGGATCTAAAAGACCTCAAAAGACAGAAAATCGACAAGAAATAATTTTTGGGAAAAGAAAAATTTTTTGGAGATAATAAGAAAAATTAAAGAGTTTAATTTTTCTCAAAGGAACATACTCATTGCTAGCACTTTGAGGTATGTTCAAGCCATCTCCCTAGTGGTTTCATTTTTTCTTCTTCGCATGGATATTGTTAGAGACAATCCTAAATTGGATTGTTATGGTTTGTTACAACCCAACAAGGTGAGAAGTTGAAGAAAAATCAAGAAATTATAAAAATATAATTTTTGAATTTTCCTTGGCTAAATTAGTTTTAATTGGCACATGTATAATCTTTTGATTCGAGTTTTGAAAAAAATTTATTTTCCACTGCGTAATATGTATATGATACATGCTCAATACCTATCATTGGTATCAGAGCCATCTTGTGCCTATTCAAATTAATTTTAATTTAAGATGCAATTGGATTGCATGATTTTGATGATTTTGGATATTTTGGTTTGTAAAACTTGTTTTACATATTTTTCCTTCTATGATCTGATCATAAGATGATTGAGGATGATTATATTGATTGAAAATTTGTTTGAATATGATTCAAATAATTAATTTCGAATTTATTACAAAATTGCTAAAAATTGCATTGTTGATGAACATGTGATGTTATTTAGATTAATTGTTGGGGCTGTTCATACTTTTCTTATAATTTGATTATAGAAAATTATTTAGATATATTAAAAATGTGTTTAAGCCTCTGGAAGTGTCCAATAATTAATTAAAAATTGTTTTAATTAATTTTTGAAGCAAACACCGAAATGGGTTTGCTAAGAGTACCTTGCGGGGCTATTTTGTTTGATTTTTTTTTGTACGTGAATATTTCATTTTCAGCACGGTGAAATAATTTTTATATGAATAAAAATATGTTATTTTGATGTTAGATTCATGCCAAAGTCAGTTTGCCCGAATTTAAATTTCCAAACTAATTCTAGACGGCAAATGGGTCATTTTGAGCGTCTTATGTGTTGGTTTATTTGTCTTGATGATTTTGGCTTTTGCCAAAATTATTTTGATGGACTTGATCTGATCTAAAGATGCTTAAAATGATGGTTTGAGATTCTAGAAATTTTAGAAATTACTTTTGAATTAATTTAGGTTGAGCAAATGATATAAGTAGTATGACTAGAAAGTGGCATGTTTGTTAAAATTAAATTGTTTAATTTTTGACATCATAATAATTTGATTTTAAGTTGAATTAATTATGAATTAAGTCTGGAAATATGGAATTTAATTTAATTTAATTAATTATTAAATCCCACATTAAAATCACATACAAAATTAAATTGACCAAAACAACAAAAGTAGGTAATTTCAGTTCAAGTGTTGAATCGACTTTCAATTTTGTAATCCAAAATTATCACTACCTATTTTATTTTAATTTTATGCTTTAGAGAATGCATGCTAGGGATGTATGGAAAGGCATGATGGATGATTATGGACTTAGGCCCAATGTGATTGAGCACGCATGAATTTTGTTTTATGGTAAATAGGGCCTATGTGTCCTTACCTATCTCTTCTTTCTCATGTATTTCTTTTCTCATCTTACTCCCCTCAAATGTAAATTGAGGTTTTCTATTTTGAAATATGTAATTAGATTACATAGGATTAGGATAGAATGGAGATGCAAAGGAGCAAGAAGTAAAGGAGATGGTGCCATAAATAAGAAGATTTAGAAGTAGGAATTTGATTTCTATTTTTGGGTTGTAATTCATGCATATACCTAGGTAAGACCTAGTCAATCTTTTTATGGCTCAAGAGATTGATTTTAGTATGTCCATAATCATGCCATATAGTTAATGTAACTATCTTTATCTATTCATATGTTGAATGTATGATATATAAAAGCATGCAGTAATAACATGATGATACTAAATTAACAAAATCCCTCGCTAAACAAACAATTATGTCTTACACCTTCCATTAATGTGGGGAGGACCAGAGTTCTTCTAGAGTTAGAGTTGTTGAGTTGCCTCAAGCTCACTCTATAAGAATATGTTCGAACCATTGAAATTAGATTTCATGATTAATGGGTTAGACTTAACCAAAACCATTGATTTGTTGGATTTGCGCCAAGGTCAATGTGTATTGGAGGCGAAGTTGGGTAAGTGTACATGAGATGTGCACATCAAGAGTTGATAGCCCAATGTGTGTGCACACATCAATTAGTTGATAGCACAAGATTCGATAGTTGCATGGATATGCAATTGGTATGGATCAGATACCTACCAATTAAATTAAGGATGGTTTGTTGATTTGTCTCAAGGTCATTCTTAGCAAATTGGATATCGACCCACTAGGAGGACTTACATATAAGTTCTCCCGGATCCATAGTGAGGGCCATGAGTTTGCAATAAAATAGTGGGACCCATAATGCATTTTATTAAAAACATAATATCATACATTCACTCATGTACACACTTCTACAATCTTGATCTTTACATCTAATTTGTTTGAATCATATTATTCAATGTGAATCAAAGTGTAATCATGAGTGATACATTTTGACTAACCTAAGCTTCCTTGACTGGCATAAAATTGAGAGTGGTTCTCAAATCCAATAGGTTGCCAAAGTCTGGGATAGCTATTTTCCTTCCCTTAGTGCTTGAGATGCAAGTGTTATGAACAATTTGCATAAAAGAAGTACTTGAATAACAATGGATTGGTCCTAAGTTGTTCAAACTTCAAAAGCAGCATGGAAATGGATGCAAAACCATTATGTATCATCTTAGAGAGATAGCCAATGAGCAAGCTCAAATTGAGTGATATAAGATGTCTAAATTGCTCTACCTCTCCAAGATGATAGAAGGGAGATCTAAAATGTAATATGCATTATAGATAAAAGGAAAAGTAGAGAGACATCTTAAAAGGTACTTTCATTATAGTAAGAGTTGAAAAATGGAAATGGAATAACAAAGCTTACTTTGAGTTTTTCAAGAAGTAGAAGATAAGACATATAGATGCACCTTATACTTCAAGTAAATTTAATAATGAGGATAACATTGTTTCTTATAATAACACATAGATATTAGATACTGCA
>CATIWF010122507.1:0-32706 GCA_949630135.1 Balakata baccata
TTTTCTATTATAATGAACAATTTTTAATTTTATTGTTTTATTGTTATTTTTTTACAATTTAATGAATTATTTTAATTTGAATAAGTTGAATTAGTTTTTATATTTTATTTTATTTATTTGATTTTGTAGTAATTTATGATAGATTGTTTATATATTTTTTAATTATTTATTTGGTTTGAATTGTATTTTATTTTAAATTTTTAAATGATAAACTGGTAATTAAACGGGTTTCGGGTAGTGCTAATCGGGTTTGGGACGGGTATAAGTAAATATATATATAATCAGGTTCGGATATGGCATTTTTCGCAGGTACCTTACCCGTTGCCATCCCTAAATATTGCATAAGAAATAAAAAAAAAAATTATGGACTACTAAGGCATAAAAATTTGGCAAAAATATTTTCAACTGATATTATCTTGAAAAAGTACATTTCAATAGTTAGTAAAAGATACAGTTGCATTAAGACCTCGGAATAGTTAAGCGCCTTTAAATTGAATATTCTCATGTTTATTTTGGGAAGGTTTTATTATGTGAGTTGTCTTCACTGTGTTTGCGACATGTACATCCCATAATTGTATGGAATCTATGCTCATAATATCCCTAATCTTCTTCCATTTTAACCAACTTTCAAGACTTGATTTTTTCACTAATCACTTCATGAAATAGAGAATTTAATTTTTAAATATTTTCAAAAGAGCTTTTTTGGCATCTGCATGCTTGTGCTTGTGTGTCTGTGTGTAGATTATAAATATAAGGAAGTATTATAATGGATACAAATTTCTAACTTTTATAAGTGGTATCTAATTTTTGGTAAGTGGTATCTAATTTTTATAAAATAAGCTTTAGCTTGGGCTTGCTCAAGCAAAATATGATCTCTGTTCCTTAATGACACAGGAATTTCAGCATTCATGAAAGGCACTGATCCTCGACTTCTTGAAAAGCTGAATCTTAAACCCGTGTTTGGGGGTTTAAGTTAGGGTGGACATGGATGAATTATGGTTATTTATGAAGTAGAATTAGTATTAGTTGGGCCTAGTGATGGGTCAAACAATAGATTTAGAGTCAACAAAAGAAAAAAAAAATAGTTAGCAATTTCTATTAAGAATTATGATAAAGTGGACACAAGCAAGATAAAGTACAATTGAGAAAGTAGAGAAGGTGGATCAAAATCCGTATGAGCTCTAAAGAAAGCTTGTTACTTGTCATGTAGGTCCTATTTGGTATTGCGTTTGGAAAAAACGCTTTTCGGAAAAAAATTTGTATTTTTATTTTTTTTTTTTAGTTTTAAAAACTACTTTTGGTAGAAGCAGGTAAATAGATATTTTTTTCAAAAACAGGTTTGAAAAAAACAGTTTATAAAAAATTTAAAAGATCAATCAATTAAATCAAAAAAATTCAAAATTTGCTTTTAGAACTTTCAACAGCAATCTCAAACACCTCCATAGTCATCCCTTTGTATGTTCAGTGCTTTCGAAAATAAAGATTCATAGAAGTCTCTGTAGATATCAGAGGCCTTGAGAACTGTACATCTTAGCTCTTATATTTCAGTAATACTAAATTTAACTTAGAGAAATCATTTTATTATTATTATTATTATTATTATAAAAAAACCTATATATAGTTCTCATCTTATGTCTATAATTAAACCAGAATATGTGATGGTGCAACGATGAGCAGAAGGGAGATAATATACATGAGAGTTACAAAAAAGAAGTCTACAATGGGGGCTTGAGCAAAATTAGAATTCCCTTGAGCAAAATTAGAATTCCTTCTGAATGGGAAATTTATTGGATCTATATTAAGTAGAGCTAGCATGAGGAGCTTTATACAATGTCTTCAGGTGTACTTCCCTTTTAGACATGCATTCAAGGCAAATAACATCAAGTCTGCAATTTATACTAGATGGGATTTTCTTCGTAGTTAGAATGCAACAAGGTGCTCTGTAATTCTAGCTAATTCGTGCAATATATTGAGCATCATATTTGAATTTGAGCAACAAAATCTTGTTGATGTAAAATCTAATTGAACAACAAATTTAATGATGGTTTTGCAGGGTTAGCAGGATGGTGACCAAAGGACTTCTTGTGCACTTGGGGTGTGACGTGACAACTGTGAGTTCAAGTGAGGAGTGTTTGAGAGTCGTTTCTCACGACCATAAGGTGGTATTCATGGATGTGTGCATGCCAGATGGTTTTGAAGTTGCTGTACGCATACATGAAAAATTCACAAAACGTCACGAAAGGCCTTTAATTGTTGCACTTACTGGAAACACAAACAAGGTGACCAAAGAAAACTGCATGAGAGCCGGCATGGATGGAGTGATTCTGAAACCTGTTTCTGTTGAAAAGATGAGGAGTGTTTTGTCAGATATTCTGGAGCATCGGGTCCTATTCGAGGCGATTTAAGCAATAAGAAAAATCAGAAGGTTTTCTAGCTGTTTTGTGTGATTACTGAAGCAATTATGTATGTATGCTTTTGCTCAGCCAGTAAAAGAAAACTGAAAATGGAACAAAACTGTTCCAGGTTTGCAGAGATGAGACCATCCCCTGCAAAATGAATGTTGTTGTGAACTGTGAAATATAATGTTCTTCGTTTTAAACACCTGCAGAAAGCCAATTGTCTTTTGAAAAATGATTTCTTTTGTTGTTGGGTAAATTGCAAATAAGAAAATGCTATCCTTTGAATTCGATTTTCTTAGTTGGACTGTTTCTTCTTGAAATTTTTGAAAAGGTAAAAAATGAACTAAAAATAAAATATAAAAAATAATTTAAATAAAAAATTAATTAAAAAGGAAAAATAATAAAAATAAATAAATAAATATAGAATTGTCTATATTAATGTATAAATTATTGGATAAATATGCATTTCATCTAAGTTATTTATTGATTTGTAATATTAAATATTAAATGAATATTTTGTAATTTGAACCGTTTATTATATCCGGTGTAATGTAGATTGAACGATAAATGTATGCCACTTGATATATATTTTGGTAAAAATAACTAATGGAGAAGCAGTCCGAACTGATTTAATGACAATCCTCTGAGTTGTATGCTTATAAGATTTCATGTCTTTATAAATTTCAAAGATGAATGGTTATGATATCTGACATCTTCTCATTCAGTTGCTGGTGAATTGCAGGGTGTCATTGTTGCTTTAATAATATAAAGCCACACATCCTCACTGAATTTAAATGATATTTTTACTTTTTTACCCTTCATTTTTTTTTTCTAATTACTTTACACAATTGCATGTATATATATATACTTCCTACAATTTAAATTATGTCAATGTATTTTTTTTATAATATGAATAATATATGTAATTGATAATTATATTTTCAACTGCTCTCTTCGATTTTCACACATGAAAATACACTTTTTATCAATTATAATATTTGATTATTTAATTTTTGAATATATTTTACTTGATATTTTCAATTAATTAATTTGGATTTTATTAGTTAAAATGAATGATTGAAATATAATTCATTAAATTGAATAATTTAGTTTATTTAATCAAATTGAAATTAAATATTAATTTAAATTGATAAAATTAGAGTTCAATTATTTGTTTAATCAATTAAAAATAATTTTAAATTGAATTAGTAAATTGAACTCAAATTTAATTTTTAAGTTCAATTAATCAATTTGAATTTAATCATTTCAAGTTTAATTTAATTCCAATTTAGTTAATTTATGCTCACCAAATCAATTGGACTCAAATTTAATTAATTGAAATTTAAGTAGATCGATGTGAATATAATTAATTAATTGAATCTCAATTTAATCAACTTATGTACAAATTAAATTCACTTTAATCATTTTAAATTGAAATCCAAATTAGAAGCCGGGGCAAATATGTAAAATGGAGGATGCGCCACATGCTAAAGAATAAAACCTTGTGTCTTAATTTTTATTATTATTGGTGTCTAATAATGTGGAGTAATAATCGTTCTTTTTCTCTGCCAATTGTTTCGCATTATGTTGGAGCTTCCACATTTATATTTACTTCGCGTTATGTTGGAGCTTCCACATTTATATTTACTAATTTTTTATCAACGTGTTTTTTATGTGATTATTAATTATTGAACTCGCTATTAATCACTATATTATTCATAATGAATTATAAAAGTATATATTTATTTCAAATTCTATCAAATTGTCAATTTGTTCATTATTAATAGTCATATATAAAATAGAGGTAGTAAATATTTTACGATTTTAATAATAATAAATTATGTATTATAAATTATGGTGATGAATATATAAATTTTTTTTATTAGAATTTAATTGTTTATCACTTTAAACTTTATTATTCATCATTATGAATTTGATTATTCATCGTTTTGAATTTGATTATTCATTGCATATTTATCAATTATAAGTTTAATGTTTATAATTTAATTGTACATCATTTTGAACTTAATTTTTCATAATCTTGAATATGATTGTTCACTATTTTAAATTTGATTGTTCATTATGTGTTCATTACTTATAACATATTTTTATTATTTTTTATTACTTATTAAGTTATTTAATTATTTTATTACTCGTTAGTATTTAAGTTAATTAATTTAATAAATAAAAAAATAAAATAATTTGAATAATAGATTGTCAATACTATTTACTAATAATTAAATTATTAAATGATAAAATTAACTCAATTAACTAATATAATCAAGTTGGCATGCTTGCACATAATTATAAGATATTAAATTCGTCATTAATCATCATTAGATTTTTATATAGTTTTTTCATTTTTTTATTAATTGTTTCGTCTTATTATGATATTTTATTCATAGTAAATTATAGAAGTATATGTTTATCTCAATTTCTATCAAATTACTAATTTGTTCATCATTAAAAGTTATATATAACATAGAGACAATAAATATTTTACAATTATTTTGTTCCATTATTCCCAATCGTCACGTGGTATTTAATAATAATTTGTCCATCAAATTAATTTTAGTTACTTGTAATTGTCATGTAATTAAGTCACATTTAATTTAAATACTAATATTTAATTTTATTTGATTCTTATATCATACAGTATATAAAAAAAACTACGTCATATTATTTAGCCTATTAATTATCTTGTCTATTATATTTTTTTACTATGCCTTGGTATGGTTATGTTTAGATTGATGATCAAAGAAGTTTCATACTCAGGAAAACAAATTCAACTTCTATTAATATTGTTTCTGTTCTAATCTCTATTTCTCTTTCCTCTTCTTTCAAAATTACTTTCGGTAGTAAAATATATTTTCTTTATAAATTCCACCATATTCCTGATGAAAAGAAAAACCATATTATTAAGATTCATTTTCTCAATTCTTATAATGTCTATAACTGATCAAAAACTACTTGGAAGACACACTTTAAGTCTCTTGTTCAGAAGCCCAACAAATCTGTCAAGGATTGAACATACTCTTTGATAGATTTATTGGGCTTCTGAACAAGAGACTTAAAGTGTATCTTCTAGATAGTTTTTGATCGGTTATAAACACCTAAAGGACTAAGAAAAGGAATCTCAATAATACGGATTTTCTTTTCATTAGGAATATGGTGGAGTTTATATAGAAAATCTATTTTATTACCAAAAGTAGTTTTCAAAGAAAATGAAGGAGAAAGAGAAATTGAAGTAGAAACAATATTGATAGGAGTTGAGTTTGTTTTTATGAGTATAAAACTTCTCTTGTCATCAATTTAAATATAACCATATACAGTGATTAAATAAATGTTAATAATAATTATTCATACTATTTACTAATAAATTAAATTATTAAATAATAAAATTAAACTTATTAACTAATACAATTAGCTTGGTTACATTATATGTAATTATTAGATATTAGACTTGTATTATAATTCATATAAAAATTACTAATTTGTCTATTATTAAGAATTATATATAAAATAGAGATATTAAGTATTTTATGGTCATTTTGTTCATCCTCAAATTACTAATTTATCAATTATTAAGAGTCATATATAAAATAGAAGTAGTAAGTACTTTTATGGTTATTTTGTTTGTCTCTCTATTTTCAATCATTCATGTGGGATGCACGTGATTTTTAAAATTAGACACATCATTATTAAATAATAATAATAATAATCTTGTCCAATAAATTAATTTTACTTGCTTTTAATTATCATGTAATTAAATTATATTTATTTTAAATATTAATTGTTATTAATTATATTTGATTCTTATAATTTATATAAAAGTAAATTATATTATACTATACAAATAAATTTTAAAAACTTAACTCATTTTGTATATGATTAAAATAAATTAATTATTAAACTATATAAAAATTATTAAGAAATTATAATTTTTTAAATAACTTATAAGAATTGTATTCAGTATTTTAAAATTTATATTATATGTCACGTGCATGGTTGTAATTTAGTTTACCGTTATTGTTATACTTTAAATGACAATATGCTATTGTTATTTTTTTTACTGTGCTTTCATAGTATTTTTTTATTAAATTAATTTTTCATTCTTTTTAAATTTATATGTCCCACTTATTCCTACTTTTATATATATTATAATGATATCATATTATGATTTTTCATCAATGTGTCTTGTACGTAATTATTAGATATTAAATTCGTATTATAACTTGTATGTAGATTACTAAATTGTCCATTATTAAGAATCATATATAAAATGGAGGTAGTATATAAGTATTTTATGATCATTTTGTATGTCCCTCTATTACTAATCATCCATACGCAAAATTTATAATAATAGTAATTATTTTATCCAGCAATTTAATTTTCATTACTTTTAATTATCATGTAATTAAGTCACATTTAATTTAAATATTAATGTTTGTTAATTATATTTGATTCTTATATTTTAATATAAAAGAAAATTATATTTTACTATGCATATGAGTTTTAAAAACTTAACTTGTTATGTATATAATTAAGAAAAATTAATTATTGAATTATATTTCTAATATTTTTTTATTCTAATTTTGTAAAACTTCTCATTTGAGCGTTCTTCTACTTAATTATAGACATGGATAGGGGCGGAGCCAAGATAAAATATAAGAAGGAACCAACAATAATTATAATACAAATGATCCAATATTTATTATATATAATAATAATAATAAAAGTTAAATATATTAAATATTTATTCTTCAATGTCAATTCTTTGGACATTATATTAAAAATCGGACTAATAGTTTTATTTATAATTATCATTTATTTGTAATTTATAAATTATAAATAATAATATTTACTGAACTTAAAAAAATATTGGTCATTAAATTAAAAAT
Source organism: Balakata baccata (assembly GCA_949630135.1). Lineage (NCBI taxonomy): Eukaryota > Viridiplantae > Streptophyta > Magnoliopsida > Malpighiales > Euphorbiaceae > Balakata > Balakata baccata. Next base: position 7,301 of record CATIWF010122507.1, read on the forward strand.
TGAATTAAATGTTGGAGTTTTATTTATAATTATTACTTATTTATAATTAATTTTCAATAATAGTATTCACAGAATGTAAAAAAAAATAATGTTGGATACTAATAGTTTTTTATTAATTTATTTTTTTAATATTAGTTATATGATTTTTTATATATAAAATATAGTTATCTAGTCCTAATAGAACTAAACTTCTAATTAATGAATTATTAATACTATTTATTAATAAATTCAATTAGTAAACCATAAAATTAACTAAATTAAATAATACAATCATATTAGCTTTTCTGTAATTTTGCCTGTCTTTCCCCCATGAATTTGAATGTGAGAGTTTCTTTTATTCTGTGTAGGTTGTAGGTAGAAGGTAGTAAAGCAATAGATTGTAGATAAAGCTGCAAAATAGTGGAACCCACATTAGAATAGTGCAGCAAATTCGAACACTTATCAGGGTTGGTGTAATTTTGAAATTTTATCTTTATAAATATTTTTGAAAAGCATGCTTCATATTGCAATCGAGTTTAGTACTTTTGGAACTTAAATTTCTATGTAATTTGTAAATAGTGTAGATCAGTTCATTTATATATATAAATATATATATTTTAAATAAAGAGAAAAGTATAAGTATAATATGAAATGGATTATGAATACATAAATACTAGGTATAAAATATAATTAAACTGGTATAGTGATATAAAAATGTTGTGACGTCATCATTGTTTGACTGTTATTAGAAGGGTAAGAGAGTGTTACATGTGGAAAGTTAAAATATGAAAAAAAAAAAAGGCAAAAATAGAGCATTATATTTTAATGAAAACGGTACAAATGAAATAAATTTGGTCACAAATAAAAAAAAACTAGAGTAAATATGAAAAAAGACTTAAAATTCTGACAAACCAAAAAATTTTCTTATATTTTGAAATTATATGATAATGTACTTATATTTGATATTTACTTCTAAATGCTTTGATTTATAATTGATTGTATGATTTTATAATTTTGTTTTATTCAGTATAACTACTTATTTATGATTTAAGATAAGTATTGGCATATGAAGAAGGTAAAAATTGCACATGAAATGAGAATTTATAGACAAATGGTAAATTGATGGATAAGGTTAATATAAGGATGAAATTATATAATAAGAAAAGTATAAGTCCAATATTAGTGTCTGAATTAAAATAAGATAGACATGTTGACATGTCAATCAGAGATAATGAGACTTTATAGCCGGATATTCAAAGATGAGGGTACTTGAAGTACGATTATTCATATATTTATTATATGACTATAAATCATGATGACAGTAAGGTCACAATTTTTATGTGTCTCCCTAGATTCTGATCTTGTCAATATAATTTGGACAATTAAGTGAAGAAAATAAATGGAAGAATAATAGGGTTTATTATTGCTTTATCATTAAAAAAAAAAGATAAGTAAAATATGGAGTAATAATATATTTGTTGTTCTATATATTTTATTGAAAATATTATTTATGGTGCTAAAATAGCAATAAAGTATGTACAGACTTCTATTTTCACTCTCACTAACCCGATTTTTGCCCTTTTTGTGGTCAAGCTTCTTCGACACCAACGCATCTTATATAAATTTATTTTAAAATTAAATAACAATAATACATCAATTTAATACCGACTCAAGTTAATTATTCTATATATGTTGATTATTATTATTATTATTATTATTATTATTATTATTACCTCAAAAATTTTCATTACATATTCCTTATCACCACAATTAACTTAATACAACTCACTAAATTAAATTCTTTTATTAATTTCTAAATCTAATTTCACTCAATCTCAACTGTAAATTACAAGTATACCCACTAATTCATAAAAAAAATCTACACTGTATTTCCGCTTTATTCATTATCCATTAATTTCTACCTTAGTTTATTCTTAAATTATAACTTTATTTATTTTTTTAATTATTTTTATTATTTTATCATTATAGATACTTTTCCAATTCCTTTGCATAATTAGGGGAACTCTTTCTCTTTTTTTTTTTTAAATTCAAATAATCATTAATTTAATTTTACATAGCAATTTTAATTAATCATCCCTTAATCAATTTAATATTTTCCTCCATTTTATCACATGTAAAGCCACCTTCAAAATTTCCACAATTAAATCTTGGTTTCCTTCATATCCTCTTCCTATTTTATTTTCTTTCAATTTCCTATCACTCAATCTAGTCAATTTCATGAAATCTCAATTAACTTTCACAAATTTGGATTATTTTCTATTAATCAAAAGTCTGTATTTTTAGTTAAGAAAAGTGAGATTTGATCTTAAAATCAAGAAATCAATTAGAAAATATAAAGAAAATAAAAGCAAACACTTATTCCATTACTCCAATTTAGCCAAATTTTGATGCTTCCTTGAAGATTGGTTTTGGAAGAGAAAAGAAAAGAAAAAGAGGAAGAAGGAAAAGAAATTTGGTGGAGGTGGAAGAATTGTCTAGAATTACCTAATTTATACAATAATATTTGGGTTTAGAATTACCTAATTTATACAATAATACATAAGAGGATTTTACATGAATTATCAAATTTTAACTTTTTTTTCAAAATTACCATCACTTTTTTTAAACACATTTTTCATTTTTACCTCTTTTTTCAATTTTATCTTATTTTTTTCTCTCTCCTTTGCAATTCAAATCCAAACACAATAAAAAACGAAATTAATCCAATTCAAGAAATTCGAGTGAGAGAGAAAGATATGATACGGAGGAAAGATGTGCATGCGTAATTCCGATAGCGATCGGAATTGGATTGGTGTTGGGATTCAAGGTTTTCAAGAACAGATTTCACAAATCGAAGGATACGATTTATCTTTGTGGATCCTTTTGCCGGTTTGTGTTTTAGCAATTGAAAACGAAAGATTGAGATGCTTGGTCGGTAACTTGGATAGGGTTTGATTTTGTTGGTTTGTGTTTTAGCCATTAAATGCATGTTTGATTTTAATTATTTTTCTTTCAATTTTTTTCCTTCTCTTTTTATCAAAAACTGCATTTTCTTTTAATAGCATTTAAGTGATCCATTTAATTGACTAATTTCTTTTTAATTAGGATTTGTCTTTATTGTTGTTAATTGCTTTTTTGTTCTTTATTTTTTTATAAAAACTACTAAGATATCCCTAAAATATATCCAAAATATTCCTAAAATATACCAAATATATTCTTATGGAATTCCTAAAGGTATGCAAAAGTATCCATAAGGTATAACCATGATATTCCTAGAGAATTTAAGGAATTCTCAAATTATATTTAAAGTATCCCTAAGATATATCCGAAGTATTCCCATAGAATTCGTAAAGGCATATCGAAATATCTCCAAGGTATGCTCAACATATTCCCAAAGAATTTCTTCCGATGAATTGCTTGTGAATTCTCAATGTATACACCAAGATATTCTCAAGGTATTTCTAACAAATTTCTAAAGTATACCCAAGATATCTCCAGAGTATTCCGAAAAGTATATTAAACTGTTTATTTGAGATTTTGCGATTTTTTGAATTTCGATTGAATTTTATTTTTCTTCTTTAATGATTTAATTGTTTTTATTTTTGTTTTTTTTGTTGGTTCTTTGTGAAAATCGAATAAAGATATCTCCAAAGTATATCGAAAGCATGCCAAAAATATACCGTTTAGACATATTTTTTGAGTGATTTTGAAATTTGGGTAATATTGTAATTGTTTAAAGTATGTTTTTTAAATTTAAAAAAATATTAATAGATGGTAAAATTGTAAGTATTTCTCAATTTTTTTTTGGTATTTATGAAAAAAATCCTTATACATAAAACACTAACACAAAACTGGATCGCCCTAATCAGGTCAAATCCAGGGCCTATTGTCCCTTGCCCTCCGTCTCCACAACAGATCCCCACAACGAAATCTCTTTCGAGTCGAGCTTCCAAAATATTTCGGGTTGCCACAAAATTCAAGTTAACACAATGATTGATACAAAATTCAAACAAGAAGAGAAAAAAATAAATTCATAAATTATGACTAAAATGATAAAGAGAAAGAAGGTGGAAGTAGATGTGAATCGGACGGCTAAGGGACAATGATGACGAAGAACAAAATTTTACACTGAATCCATCCATGATAAAGACGGATTATAAAAACTAAGGAAAACATGGGTAATTTTTTTATATATATAAATAAAATTAGAACACCTAAATTACAGCAAGTTAAATGATTAATGAAATTTCAAAGTAGTAACTAGTTATTATATAACTGAATTCTAGCATATTATTTTAAAAATCTATAATATATACTAAAGCTCTCCCTGTTTAAGCTTCAAAAAAAATAATTTTACTTAAGATGTCTCTATATAAGAAAAGTTTATCTGATTTGTCATTTTGTGAGTATTTGATGATTTTTAGGTTTTTTTTTTTATAATTTCTAATTACATATATTAATGACTTGTATAAAAATTGATGATTCACTACAAATACTTAATTTTTTGCATATATTTTTAGTTTTCAAAAATCAGCATGCATTTCAAAGGTCTTGTAAAATTATTTCAATTCTTAATTAATTTAAAAGATAAAATCAGTATAGAGACCATTTTAATATCTTAAATAGTACTTTTAAAAATATTAATATTGTATTGAAAATGTATTATAGAATAAAAATACATTGAAAAAACGTAAAATTCATCTTTTTTTTATGAATAAGGTATCGTTCTCAAATTTTTTTATTACAATAATGTTCTTAATAAATCATTTCAAAACTGAGTTTTCGAACCTATCCGAAGTTCGCCCTATATTTAACTATGCATATAAGTACTAGCAATTATATGTATAAAATTAACTTTATTGAAAAAAAAAAAATTATTGGTAACAAAAGGATAAAATTGGAAACTAATTGTTAAATTCATGTATTGTAATAATTAAACTAACAATGAGTATAAAAAAACTATATTATCAATCTATTGATTTTATAGTAAAACCAAAAGGTTAATTTCATTGAAAATTATTATATTTTTGATAACTTGTACAAAAATAATTTTTTTATTTTTTTTATAAAAATTATTTTATTTTATTTTATTTTTTCATAAAAATCACTTTCGGTAACTCTCTCACTTGATTGCCAATGTAGACAACGACGCGAGACCAAAATGTTGACTTGTTGTCATCCTCCATGCAAATGACATGTTATCAATTTTTGTCACGTTAGCCACCACGTGGCAGACCCAACTAGAGTGAGATGATACATCAAATTTTAATTTTATCAACAATTAATGAAATTTGCTTTATTTGTAGCAAAATAATTAAATTTTTTAGGCCTTCAAAATAAAATTAACTTTATTGAAAAAAATTATTGTTAATAAAGAATAAAATTGGAAACTAATTGTTAAATTTATAGATTGTAATAATTAAACTAAATATGAGTAAAAAAACAATATTATCAATCTATTGATTTTGTAGTAAAACCAAATGGTTAATTTCATTAAAAGTCATTATTTTGATAACTTGTACAAAAATAAATTTTTTAATTTTTTCCATAAAAATTACTAAACTTTTTTTTTTTTTTCATAAAAATCACTTTTGGTAACTCTCTCACCGAATTGCTGTCATGGACAATAACGTGACACCAAAATACCAACTTGTACTGCCGCATCATCATCCATATAAATGACACATCAATTTTTGTCGTGTCAGCCACCACGTGGCACACCTAGTTGGAGTGAGATGATACATTAATTTTTAATTTCATCAACAGTCGTTGAAATTTGCTTTATTTGCAACAAAATAATTAATTTTTTTTGGAAAAAATAAAAAAAAAACAAATTTTAATAATTTTGATGCAAATGGAGCAAAATTTAGTGATTACAAATGAAATTAATCCAAATGTCCAGTTGATGTGGCACAATTTTTTAATTTACTGACTTGAGATTCATGTGGATGATAGATTGGCATTATATGTCAACATTCTCATACCACTTCATTATCTACGTTAAAAATAACCGAAATTATAATGGTTGCCGGTGAAATTAACTCTAAAACCAAATAATATAATTCTTAAAATCTATAATTTTTAAGGTCATATATTTAAAAGTCATGAATTTCACGAAGTGCATAAATTTAAAATTGCATGATTCTATAGACTAAATTAGCGAAATTGACAACCCATTTCACCTCTAATCTTCCCCCTCATAAAAAAATTAATTATAAATATATTTTATTAAATTAAAAGAAGCCAACTAATTTGAGAAATATTATAATCACTCCATCTCAAAAAAAAAAAAAGAAGTCTCATTTTATTTTTTCATGTATCTAAAATATAAATTCATTTACAATTTTACATTATAATTAAATTGTAAATTATCTTTCATACTCCTATTTAATTGCCTTATAATATATAAATTTTTATTTATTTCTGAAAATTCAAATAAATTCAAAGGATAAAATTGAAAATTAATTATTAAATCCATGTATTGTAATAATTAAACTAAATATGAGTATAAAAAAACCTATATTATCAATCTATTCATTTTACAGTAAAACCAAAGGGTTAATTTCATTGAAGATTATTATATTTTTGATAATTTGCACAAAAATAAATTTTTTTATTTTTTCTATAAAAATTACTAAATTTTATTTTTTTTTATAAAAATCACTTTTGGTAACTCTCTCACCGAATTACTGACGTAAACAACGACGTAACATCAAAATGTTAACTTGTACTGACATGTCATCGTCCATGCAAATGACATGTTATCAACTTTTGTCATGTTAGCCACCACATAGCAAACCCAACTAGAGTGAGATGATACATCAAATTTTAATTTTATCAACTCTCACTCAAATTTGCTTTATTTGCAGCAAATTAATTAAATTTTTTAGGCCACCAAATAAAATTAACTTTATTAAAAAAAAATTATTGTTAATAAAAAATAAAATTGAAAATTAATTATTAAATTCATATATTGTAATAATTAAACTAAAAATGAGTAAAAAACGATATTATCAATTTATTGATTTTGTAGTAAAACCAAATTGTTAATTTTATTTAAGATCATTATACTTTTGATAATTTGTATAAAAATAATTTTTTTAATTTTTTCCATAAAAATTACTAAACTTTATTTATTTTTCATAAAAACCACTTTTGGTAACTTTCTCATCGGATTATTGACATAGACAACGACATGACACTAAAAGCTAACTTGTACTGCCACATCACCGTCCGTGCAAATGATACGATATCAACTTTTGTCATGTCATCCATTACGTGGCACACCCTGCTGGAGTGAGATGATACATCAAATTTTAATTCATCAACATTCACTGAAATTTGCTTTATTTGCAACAAAATAATTATTTTTTTTGGAAAAAATAAAAAAAATAAAATTTAGTAATTTTAATGCAAATGAAGCAAAATTTAGTAATCACAAATGATATTAATCCAAATGTCCAACTGGATCTGCCATGTAGCAGCTGATGTGGCACAATTTTTTTAATTTACTGACTTGACATCCATGTGAATGATAGTGTGACATTATATGTCAGCATTCACGTGCCAGTTTATTATCTACGTTAGCAATCCAATGAGAGAGTTGCTAGATAGAAATAATTTTCACGGGAAAAAAATAAAATTTAGTGATCTTTACGTTAAAAATTTTAAAAAATATATTTTTTCGCAAGTTCTCGAAATTATAATGACCACTAGTGAAATTAACTCTAAAACCAAGTAATATAATTCTTAAAATCCATAATTTTTACGGTCCATATGTTTAAAAGTCATGAATTTTACGAAATGCATAAATTTAAAAATGCATGATTCTATAGACTAAATTAGCGAAATTGACAACCCATTTCACCTCTAATCTTCCCCCTCATAAAAAAAATTAATTATAAATATATTTTATTAAATTAAAAGAAGCCAACTAATTTGAGAAATATTATAATCACTCCATCTCAAAAAAAAAAGTCTCATTTTATTTTTTCATGTATCTAAAATATAAATTCCTTTACAATTTTACATTATAATTAAATTGTAAATTATCTTTCATACTCCTATTTAATTGCCTTATAATATATATATTTTTATTTATTTCTGAAAATTCAAATAAAAAATACTCTCTCTATGTGGTACTTAATAAATTTGGTTCAATTTAAACTTTTCATCTTATAGCTAATTTAAGTGAAAAGTATAATAAGAATGGATAGAAAAAATTTATCCATGGTCTATAGCAGTAATCTGATTTAACTGTGATTCTACAATTATAACCTACATAATAACCTAATACTACATGAATATCTTATCCGTCCAATTGCTATGACAAATTGACAATCAATAAAAGTCAGTAGTAACTTTTACCAAATTTTGTTTTCAGTCTTAATCAACTTTATGTTACAATTTGAAGAATTAAAATTAAGAGTGATTTGAAGATACTCATTTGATGGAAATATAAGTAACATAACAATCAATGTTGTATATAAAGAAGTTTTCCAAAATTTGTAGTGCATATTTGTTCTGATTTACTTATAATAAAGTATCATGTCACTTAATAAATCATTTTTTATTTTATTAATTTAAATTATATTTTAATTGTTTGTTAATTAGATAAAAAGTTTGTAATCGTGCAAGGCACATGAAAGACCTAGTTACCCTAATATTGCTGGATTTTCTTTCTTGAAATACTAAGCTTTTCAAAATAAAAGACTGAGGGTGAAAAGATTGAAAATTAAAAAAAGAAAAAAAAAAGTATATGGAAAAATAATTTATCTTTAGTTGGACTGGTCTCTGGTGCAGTTTCCAGCGCAAAATAGTATCAAATAATGTCAGGAAAGTACATACATATACATACAGAGCAAGTAAATTATTCAAATGCAAATTTGAAGACTCACTTTGAAAAATAGAATCATAGCAAGGTCCTCTGAGTCTGAGTCATGGTGTGGTTCCTCTCCCAATGCCCCTTTACTACTCCCGGTTCTTTCTGACCAATAAATTTTTTGGCTTCTGTGACAGAAAATGAGACTTTTAAATGCTAAAACTACAACGCACAACACATAAAACAAAAAGAAATTGGCTAACCCCAAGATAAAAATATTTAACAATCATATCAAATATTAATAATATAATGTCGCCCCATTAACCTCTCTGTATTTCTTTTTAAGCACTAACATAATATTTTAAGTTTGAAACTTCGCAGATCCAACCCATACATTAGATTCCCACCCCCCTGTACAGCTATGAGAGAAGAGAGAGAGTTGTTGAGTTTTGAAGAGCAGCTTCAAGAAATAGCCTTTTTTTCCTTCATCTGAGTCTCAAACTAAATCAAAGGTAATTTGCATGATTCTCAAGTTGTGTTTTTGTTCTATTTTGGGCTGTATAACTATTGGCTTTTTGCTCCTTTTGCTAATTACTATTATTAATTTAATGAAAACGAGCTTAAACATTCTGTTTTCTGCCAAGTCCGATCTTTCTTTCTTTCTTGTTCTTTCTTTTTTTTTTTTTTTTTTAATATGAAAGTATATTGAATGATTCAGATATTCAAGAAATCTCAAAGTATTCATGCGAGTGAAGAAGCAATTACCTGATATGTTTAATAGTCTTCTGGTCAAATCCACTCTCAGAAGACAGAAAAAAACAGCTATGGGTCTGATCGAGAGGCCCACCATGAGAGGGTGATTACATGTCAGTATGTGTACATCACATGCAGTTTTCTCCTATATTGGCATTACTTACTGTTGCATTCATCTTCTTCTAGCAATAACACTTTCGTCAGAGCCACTCACTTAAACATATCTGTCAGCTTAAATGGGAGCAAGAGTTCCATTCCGATAAGGATAGAGCTCAGTTTCTCAACCGAAAAGAAAAAAAATGGATTCATTTTTGAAGACCAGTGGTACAAATAATGGAGTTCTATTATCACCTTCCAGTCTCTGACATGATTCAAAGTTCTCTATAGAGAAGAATTTTGTGAAGCTTACCTTTATAACAAGTGAGATCTACTCTGGAAAAGCTTTGATTTATGGCCATGGATGGAGAAGCTTTAGTTTCTGATAAACTTCCTCAGGAACCTCCAACTGGGCTCACTATAAAGGTTTCAACTTCTTGCAGTAAAACTGGTAATGATATCTTAACTCAACTTGCTTCTTCAAATTCAGATTTGCCTTTCCCAAACTTAAACAACTTGATTGAATCATCCCCATACAACTCTCCTCTTGTTTCACCACCATCATCAGCATTTGTTTCAGCCCTCCAATCACCATATATATCTCCAAGGGCTACTATAACTCCAAAACCACAAGAGAACCCAACACCGGTCACCCACCCATCACCGCTTGTTTCATCATACAGGGGTTCACAGTCAGATGATATACCCAGCAGCTCCTACACTCCACCATCGGACCAATATGAATATTCTGATGACCCAGCTGAGGCAAAGCTCAAGTATGTGGCTTGTGTTCCAGTCACAGATCCTGCTCCACCACGCATCTCCTTCTCATTTCCTGTCCCTCGTATTTCCTTCAAAGGGTCTGTTTCCCCAGCTTCCAATGCCAAACTCAGAAGCTGTGATGTTTACATTGGTTTCCATGGCCAGAATCCTAATCTTATTCGCTTCTGTAAATGGCTCAAATCTGAGCTTGAGCTTCACGGAATAGCTTGCTTCGTTGCAGATAGAGCCAAATACTCATACCAGAGCCAGGAGATTGCAGATCGAATTATCTGCTCAGTAACATATGGAATTGTGGTGGTGACTAACTCTAGTTTTCTTAACCATCTGAGCTTAGAGGAGATAAGATTCTTTGCTCAGAAGAAAAACTTGATCCCACTTTTCTTTGGCACTGGGCTTTCTGAGATCATGGGTCTTCTCTACTGCAATTCAATCGATAAAGAGCGCAAAGAAGCAATTGATGGACTACTCAATTCACATGAGTACAAGCTGGAAGCCAATGAGGGTAATTGGAGGAACTGTGTAATCAAAGTTGCTGGTCTATTAAGAGCCAAGCTTGGGCGAAGGAGTGTAGCTGAAAATGATGTAGCAGAAGCACTTGAGGATCTCCCGTTCCCAAGAAACAGATATTTTGTGGGTCGAGATAAGGAGATAATGGAGATTGAAAATGCCTTTTTTGGATGTGGGGATAGCATTGAACAAAAGTACTCAGTTCCATCTGTAAAAGGAGAATCAAGTGGGCAATCTGAGGGCCTTGAAACTGAGGAAAGTGAGGAGGCCACCGTCAGTGGGGGACGGTACATCAATTTGGAATTGGGAGGCAAGTGCAAGGAACCAGCACTAGAGGCTTGGGTTGAACCAGTTATGGGAAGAAACTCCTTGAAGAGATCAAAATACAAGAAATCAAAAAGTGGGAATTATAAGAGCCTGGGAAGCAGTAGTGTGCTCTGTATAAATGGCCCTGCCGGCACTGGAAAGACAGAGCTCGCACTTCAATTTGCTTATAGGAATTTTCAGAGATACAAAATGGTTTTGTGGATTGGTGGAGAAGCTCGGTACTTCAGACAGAACATACTTAATCTCTCACTTAATTTGGGGTTGGATGTGAGTGCAGATGGTGAAAAGGAACGAGAAAGAATAAGGAGCTTCGAAGAGCAAGAATTTGAAGCATTCAAGAGAGTCAAAAGGGAACTGTTCCGAGACATACCATATCTGCTTATTATTGATAATCTTGAGACAGAAACAGAATGGTGGGAAGGGAAAGATTTATATGATTTGATTCCAAGTATTACTGGAGGGTCGCATGTTATTATCACAACCAGGCTACCAAAGGTGATGAATTTCGACTTAATGCAGCTTCCACCATTATCATTGTCAGAAGCAATGATTTTAATGAGAGGAAGAAGGAGAAAGGAGTACCCAAATAATGAGCTAGAATTTCTTCAGAAATTTGATGAAGAACTGGGAAGGTTGAGCTTTGGCTTGTGGGTGGTTGGATCGCTTCTTTCTGAGCTTTCAATTTCTCCATCTGAGCTTTTTGAAGCCGTGAATCAAGTTCCAGCTGAAGATGGTTCTGCATACTCCCATATGCGAATAAATGATGAGCTATACTGTAAAAACAATCCTTTCCTAATGAAGCTTCTACGTTTTTGTCTGATTGTCTTGCAGCAATCCAGTGGCGCAAAGAACCTTCTTGCCTCGAGAATGCTTCTTGTTGGTGCTTGGTTTGCTCCTGCAGCCATTTCAGCAAATTTGCTAGCAACGGCAGCTAATGATATGTCAGCAATTGAAAATAGATTTAAAAAGTGGGCAAAATGTCTAAGTCTGGCATTCGCCTGCTACTCAGATTGCGGATTAGCACCCCAAAGTGAAGAAGACTCAGCCATTCTTCTTGTTAAACTAGGACTAGCACGAAAAGCCAACAGACAACCTGGTTGTTGGATTCAGTTCCACCCTATAACTCAAGTTTTTGCGAGAAGGAAAGAAGGTTTATCAGCTGCTAAGGCAACAGTGCAGGGAGTAAGGAAAATTGGCAATCCATTAATCAACTCTGACCATTTGTGGGCATCTGCATTCCTTGTTTTCGGATTCAAATCTGAACCCCCACTTGTCCAACTAAAAGCAATTGATATGGTCTTGTACATAAAGAAGACAGCTCTCCCATTAGCTATTAGAGCCTTCACAACCTTCTCAAGGTGTAATTCGGCACTGGAGCTTCTGAAAGTATGCACTAATGTGCTTGAAGAAGTAGAGAAATCCTTCGTGACCCAAATACAAGACTGGTGTCATGGCTCACTTTGTTGGAAGAAGAAAATACAAGGTCATCAAAGGGTGGATGAATATGTGTGGCAAGATGTTACATTGTTGAAGGCCACCTTGCTTGAAACTAGAGCTAAGTTGCTGCTGAGAGGTGGGCATTTTGATAGTGGCGAAAAATTATGCAGGACTTGTATAAGCATCCGGACAGTGATGCTTGGCCACAGCCATGCCCAAACTTTGGCTGCGCAAGAAACACTAGCAAAGTTAGTGCGGATGAGAAGCAAAATATAAAATTCTCACACAGTTTGTTGGCAGCTCAGTTTTGTTACATTGTAGTCATTTCAGTTAAAAATATAGCACATAAATTTGCCCATAATTTTCAATTTTCCTCCATTTCTACAATATCACTTGCAAATTCAAAAACCATCAATTTGATCATATTTCTGATACTTGTAAGACAATGTATTAGATTATCAAAGCAATTGATTCATTGAAATCTGATGACAGATTAGATACAGACATAATATGAAAACGTGGCATCAAAGTAAAGAAAAGGAACGAAAAGGACAAGCAAGAAAAACAAAGGTGGTAGTTGAGAATAAATTTCTTTGTCTGAATCTCAATAATCAAAGATGCAAAGGTCCCATGTAGGAATGGAGGACACACAGAGGCTGTCTGGTCTACAACGACAGCTCCACAAGTTTCCACCTTTCATGTGATCATTCTGTATAATTAGATGCCATCGTCAAAATAATTCAAGAAATAGCTATAGCTCTAGAAATTCAAACTCATTCAAAAAGAAGAAAATTACATTTGAAAGCAACACAATCCTCACAAATTAACAAAAAAACAATAGCAGTCAAATTCACTCACAATCTTACTAATTTGATGAGTAAAATACCTCAAATGAAAACGAAAATACACAATCTTTGAAGGGTCAAGAAAGAATAAAACAATTGATAGTTTTAGAAAACGGGTCGAATCAATCCTAAGGATTGGAAGCAGAAACAGCTCCATATCCCCGCCCAGAATCAGAACCAATCAAAGCTCCAGATGCTGCGTCTTGTTCATCAACATATAACCCATCTGAATTTCTCAAAATGGCATGAATTCCACAAATCAAAAATCCTATAGAGATCCCCAAAACTAGAGTCCAAAACCCACCAGTTATCCAAATCGCCAAAATTGAAGCCACAACTAACGCTACAAGAACCAGGCCATCGGTCACTTGATAGCCCCACAACACCAGCGGGTCTTCCCTGAAGAAGTAGAGGATCAACCAGAGGGCGAAGATGAAAGATAATAGGATCAGAGCAGTTGGGGAACCGATAAGAGACAAGGCGACGCAGGCGGAGATAATAATGGCGTAGTTGATGATGAAATAGCGGAAGTTGATGTGGAGGCGGGTGAGCGCGGCGGCGACTGAGTCTGGGCAGCAGAAAGCTCCGGAGGAAATGAGTTCCGGCCAAGGACGGAGGCTGGAGATGGTGGAGGTGAGATTGTATAGGGAGCGAGAAATGACGTCAGAAGGGGAGATAGGGATGGTTGTATATGTTGTGGCGGTGACAGGTGGGTGCGTCATGGTTGGTTGGTTAACCGATTTGACCACAACCGCCGTTCAAAGGTTAAGTTTAACGAAGGTTGGGTAGCAGGGAGGTAAAGGCTTAAATATCAATTAGGTCCTTACACTTATAACTATTATCTAATTTAATCCAAAATTAACTATTCAACTAAATTAATCTAAATTTTTCATTTTTCTACTGTTTTAACTCAAAATCTAATTAATGATAAGTGATACTCGCTCGGTTTCTAATGGATATTTTTAAGATTTTTACACAATGATTAAAAAAATGTATTTAATACATAAGTAAAATATTGTATTACACTTAGATAATTTAATTTTAATAAAACGATGAGCAATCAAAAATAAATAAATATCAAATCTTTAAATGACAATCAAAACTAAAAAAAAATAAATTTATTATAAATTTTGGATATTTAATGTGTTATTTGTTGGTGATTTTGGGTGGAATATAGAATTTTTGTGCAATTGAAAGACCAGAATAGAGAATTTACATCAGCATGCCTGTGCTAGGTGAGCACAAGTGTGTTGATGCAAATTCTCTTATTTAATAATTGCACAAAAACTCTATATTCTCTCTAAAATCATTAGTAACCTAAGATATAACAACTAACACATTAAATATACAAAATTTACATTAAAATTCTACAATGAACTAATAAAATATAAAATAAATATATATAATAATTAGACTCATCAATTGTTCATTATGTTCAAAAAAAACAAAAAGTTGTAGTTGTGTTGAATAATGAGTTATAATAAGCAGCAGTTGTGTTAAAGAGAGCATTTTATATAAGGGTTGAATAAGTAAAAAATAATTAATGTTTATAGATAATTATAAAATGTTAATTATTTTGGAAAAAAAATAAAAATTTTAAACGATATCTATTTAGAAACAGAGAAAAAAAAATTCTTTCTATTAAGATGAAAGATTTATCTAGTTATTTGCATTTATTTATTTTCATCATTTTTTCCTTTTGACAGATTTTTTTTATTCAAGTTGTCCTTCCTATTTAATTTTGTCTCGTTTTGATCTTTAAAATTCAAATTTTTATTATACTATTTCCTTTGTCATACTAAAGAATAATACTTATATTTCACGTATGTCACAAATTTTTTGATGTCATATTATTACATAGTAACTGAATTTATTGTATGTTTTCTTTTACTAAGAATTTATTGTGTTTTTAAGATATTAAGTAAATATAAAAGAAAACTTGAATAAAAACCAATTAAAAAATGATAAAAATAAATACAAATAGTTGAACTTATGTCTAATGAAAATGAACAGGGAGAGTAACATTTTTTTTCCATTAAGCACCTTATATGCATATGGATATATTTAATTAATATGTGATTGGTGCTGTATGTAGGTAACATATTCAGAACAAGGATTGGTGAATGTCATCTTCACATATCTAAGAAATCTAGATTCTCGGAACTTTTTGTGGCGGAATTGCCCTTCTTTTTTTTTTTTTTTTAATTCTTTTGTTTGATTAAAAAAAGGGTGCAAGAGGCAAGTTTTTTTTTTTTTTCGAAATCACATATATTTTCAATTTATTTATTAATATAGTATGTCTTAAAGGAGTTAAAAATAGTTATATATTTAAAATTTTATTCAAAATTTCTAATTAAATTGAAAGAGTTCAGTATTTGAAAATCTCATTTTTCTTTTAGCTTTTAAATATTCAAAGTTTAAAAAGGTTAAAAATAAAGTGACGAGCAGGAAACCCAAATGGAAGGAATTGCACCATTCTCTTCGTGATTCAAGAAAAAAATATATAAATTATTGTTATTATTAGCAGGGTAAAAGAAATAGTCTTGTTTTACTTTTACCCTTTTTTTTTTTAACATTTTGCCCTTTGTTTGAATTGATGAAATTAATAAAATCTAAATTTTTAATTTTCTTTAAACAAGTAAATAGGGATTTTCTCATAAGCATGTTTGAAAGGAAAATAGTTTATAAAATTTATAAAATCAATTAATTAATTTAAAAAAATTATAAACATGTTTTATTTAGCATCCAACAAAAATTATAAACATCCTATTATAATAAATACATATTAAATTTTCTTTTCATATGCTTTTAATTCTTTTATTTTCTCTTTTTTCCTTTATTTGATTTCTTTGTTCTTTGCTTAAGGTATCTAACATTCGCCATGCAAATTGCAAAGTACAGATAAAACCTTTCACCTCCAATCCCTAAACGACACATAATAAGTTCAAGAATAATGGTTTCAAATATTAAAAGTTTTCATTTTTTGGTGCATTACTCATCAATTTTTAGAAATTTATAGGCTCTGAATATTTCAGTTTATATTAACTGTTGGTCCATTATGGGGTAAAACTTTCTAAGCACATATTTTTTCTATACACAAGATTCGAACTCGAAATTTTACTTAAAAAAAAGAAACGTCAAACTACCTCAACCAACTATTAGTTGGTAAAAGTGTTTTTTTTGGGTTTCAATTTTAGTTTTATTTATTAAAAAAATCAAGTGTGGAGTGCACTCAGCAATTTTTTTTTTTAGATGTATACTGTCCCTTTGTGCTTGATATTTGCCAACCCAAAAGCCATCATCCATTGTCATTCACTCACTCTCTTTCTGTCATCACCATCAACTTTCATACTCACTCTTCTTTCATTTGTCAGCACACTTCCCTATTACTATAACGGCTATATTTCATGGTCTTCAATCTTTATAGGGATGGCCCTTCGAATTGTAAGTAACCAAAGCAAAGAGAAACAAATGAAACTCAATGGCCCTACCACCTTATGCAATTTTCTTGTTCTATTACATACCCCATATCAAAATAAAATTAAACAAAAAAGAAAAGTTTCTCAATATTCTCATAAAATAATAAAAAATTACAAATAAACTTAGCATCAGTAATATATGTTACCACATTTGTAGAGTTATATAAGTTGGTATATGAGTTGGAGGCTATATATATATACACACCAGCCATTGAAGTGTAATAACTATGAATTTATGTATTTGTTGTTCCATTTTCTTCAAAGTTAATGTGGTGGAAGACCCATTATAGTTTTCTGACTTGGTGATGAATCTAACAAGCTATAACTCGATATAAGTGCGTGGGTGATATATAGATATATATGCATTGAACATATCCTCAATCACTAACAGATGTGGCCAAGTGGCAGCTGGCAACTGTCTTATTGTTATATATCATCACAGTTTAACTAGCATATTGTCCCATGCATGCACCTTGAGTTTGCTGCTTTCGTCATGAAAATGACTTTTATAGAATTATCGTCATCTTCTATATATATCCCATGCATCCTTGTTTTTTATCTTTCTTCTCGTCTTTTAACTTCAATACTTCCTCTATCACATTGTGTCTATAGTTTAAATAGCATACCAGTTTAAAGACAAGAAAAATATAGACAAGTAATTAACAAGAATCGGCTTGCTAGCTCTCCAATTTTAATGTACTTGAACAGCTATTTCTTGCATGGAAAATTCAATATAGCAGTTAGAAGCTTAAAAGCTATGAACAATCGATTGAAAGATTAAAGCAATCAAGATACAGGTAGTTTAAGAGTGACATGCACTGTCTTTAACAGCATCCATTATGCACACAATAAGAAACAAAAATAAGAGTACAGAACAAAGAGAGGATTTCTTTATAAGAAGAAGGGTTGAGTTGAAATAAAATCTTCAAGGAAAAAAGGCAAAAAAAAAGTGAGAATTTCTTTATATAGGAATATTTGACTTCTTGCCTTTTCAGCCAAGGTTACTTGTCAACTGTTATTCAAGGATTGCTCATACATAATCTAGTCTTAAGGAAACTTTGATATTGCTTAAGCAGGACCCTAAAAAACTGCATAAAATGTGACTCAAAATTCAGAACATCAGAATGAATATGAACGCTTCTCTGAGTTCCCAATAGCTAAAGCTTGTTCAGGCTGTCTTTGATCAAACTGCCATTATTTTCTGCTATAGAATCATTTTAAAGCCCCAAAATGTCTCTGACAACTGCTAGTATGTGGATGTTTGAGTACATATTAAAGCAAAACCTTGCAGAAGTCAAAATGGCCACAGGCCAGGTGCATACTATGAAAAGCCCGGAGTATAATGGAGTGCTGTAGATCTTAGACGACCAGGAGATGATGATGTAGCTGTAAAAGGACTCCGCTGTACCACGCCAGAACCTTCCGAAGTACAACCCCACCTAACGGAACATGTGTTGCCTAGCTTTGAGGGGGTAGCATGAAAGCTCGCAATATGCACCATCGGAGATTCAACGAGGGGAGGATGGTCTAGTGACTGATAACAAGAAAACGGATGCACGCAATTTGGGTTATGAGTTGGAGCTGTTGAAATTGGGACGCCAGAAGAAACTACACGCCTTTCCCTCCCACCTTCAGCACATTTTGCTACATTGCTACTCACAAAGTTATCCCTTTCAGAAACATCATCAGTAACGATGACTTGTTTTACTGGATTTGAGGGGAAATCTGCATGTGGACAATGACGGTCAGGAGTTGCTATAACTTGCTTCATGTTATCAGCAGTTGATGTATTTAGTCTATTCTTGAGCCTATTATGCCGGCTTGGAATGCTGTAATCACCTTTCAACTCATGACACTCCATAGGTGGAGCAAAACTGCAATCTGTACGTTGATCATGAAAGATACCTGCTGGTAATCGATTATGTTTAGCTAACCTTGAATCACATTGGCTTCTGAAACTGTTTGACAACCCACCATTATAGTACTGACCTACTGATTCATGTGAGCTCTGATCAAAGACAGGAGGTTGGAGTCCCATATGATTTACTGGATGACAGTCCTGATTCTGAACACTGCGAGGAGAGACTCTGGAAAAAGCCAGAAACTGAGAGGTTTGCGGTTTACTCTGAATGTGAGGTTGGACCGCTCCAAGTGGCATAGATGAATCATCATCTTTCTTAACCACCAATAAGTTCTTTCCCATCAACCGAAGTACTGGATTGGAGGCAGATGGACTAGAAGAATCAGAATCAGCACAAGCTAAGAACCTCATTCCAGCATTTGGACAATCCTTGAAAGGAACGGGAACTACAAGGGGCTTAATGAGTGGGAGAACCGTCTTATCAGATCCTGGATCTGCGCAACCACTGGGAGGAGTTAATTTAGGCCTCAAATCCATATCAGCAGGCCTAAGGTTGGAGTCAAAGTCCATCTGCTTTCCATCACCAGGTATGGTCATCGAAGCCATTTTCCGTCGTCTTAATAATTGTGACTCTTGAAAATTTAAAGCCATACCCTGAGAAAATCTCTCCTTCCTTTGGCAACAGCATGGTTGATCATTCTTGAAATTGAGAGATCCCTTCTCCGCATAGATCTTATCAAGTTTCAAATTTTCTCTATCAAAAGCAGTTCTTTCCACTTCTGCACCACTTGCCTGTGGAACAGCATCAACACTTTGTAGTGAAGACTCAACGCTAGCAGTTGCTGACCTTGTCTTGTCATATGGTCCTACTGATGTTGATGGTTCTGAATACTTGAAATCACACCTATTAGCTGTGGAGTTAGAGATGGTGGATGCTGTAGACATAGGGGAATCTGATGAATCTCCATCGATCACATCATGCTGATCAGGAGAAGAATGAACCCGGCTTGTGGTCAGGGATGAGTTCCCTTGAAAATCTTCTGAGCCCATATCTCTAGGACTAGGCAAATATGATCCAGGCGGTCCAGGAATAGGAATTGGATCGACCTCGGGAAAAGAGTTCCCACGCTCAGCTTCAGAATCCAACTCCACCCCCATATGAGAGTTTTGCCCCACCATATCATTGCCAACTTCATCAGCAGAAAACATCTCTTGGTCATTGACAAAATCATGTTCCGCTCGACCTGGTGGTGCTATAGTGTTACATAAAAGCCCTCTGTAACCTTCAACAGATTGAGGAGAGTTAGATTGGACCTTCATTGAACTAATTAGCTTACAAAATTCAGAGTCTACTAACTTAATCATACCAGTTGCACTTCTCCCGACAGAAGCATCTGAAGATGGTTCAACAAAAATGTTCTCCACATAAACACAAACTTGTTGCCCAGCAGAATCTAAGCAATCAACTTTCTGCAGAAAATCATCACCAACTCTAACTGAAGAATCTGCATTTACCTGCACATCATGATCGTAGAACCGAGATGCAGGTTTTGAACTCCTCAAAGCCAATGTTTCCTCCCCTTGAGAAATACATGTTACTTCCCTTGCTTGACCAGTTTCCAACGTGCTCATCAGAAGATATTCATCAGCCATTTCTTCTCTTTTGTCTTGATTTTCAACATTACCATGCATTGAATCATATTGTTCATCAACTGCAGACTGGCAACTTGCTACCTCTCCATCTCTCTTTTTCATGAAGCGTACTTGAGACTTCTTAAGAGATGACCACTTCTTAACTCTACCATGCAAAGAATGAGTCACAGAAAATCGACTATTCATAGACAACCTTTTTTTCCTTAATGAGGACAATTCCATTGCTTTACTTAGAATTGCATGAGCATCCCGAGATGATTTTGTGCTTGCAGTGCAAGATATATCAGAATTACTGATCGCAGCAGCAGTCCTCTTGTTCAGCAAGGATGGATAGTTCAAGGTAGAGTTTGAAGGTCTCAGCGTACAACTATCATGCACCATAGTGCCACAATTTCCCAATTGAATGGTATTGTGTTTCATTCGTGGAGGACTCTCCAAATTGTCACTAGTCCTCGCTTCCACCAAGAGATTTCCCACTCTTTTTCTTCCAGGAGACTGCTCCCTCCTCTTGCTAACTTGGATTTTATGAATTGACTTTTCCATCCTCTCATTGTTTCCAGAAGAAGATATAGGATTCTCAGAATGATTAGTAAATTTCTGAACAAGGTTCCTCTCAGCCAAAGACTCTCCCAGATTTGATTGATCATTCTCGGCCAGCAAATGCCAATTAAATCTCCCAGGTTCATGGCCCTCAATTTTCTTTGTAAGACCTCTTCGTCTGGAACAAACCCATGGTCTTAAAGCACCAGAATCACTGGGATTGGTTTTCTTTGACATTACATGTTCTTTCTCACAACATTTTGCCTCTCCTTGACGTTCTTTTTGACCTCTAGAAATCTGTTTACAGCATATTTGACAACCATATATAGTTGAATGTTCAGGCTATAAACTTACATCAAGTATCACATAAGACCAGTAACTAAAAGGGTGAAATGCATCAGGAGAAAACATTTATAAACAGGCTTGAAGCAGAAGAAAAATGAATATGATATTTTGTGCTAGCATCTTTGCGCAAATTTAGGACTTGGGAACCCAATACCCAGTACTAAAAGCCTAGCCCCAACAATAATGGATGAGATCCAACGCTATTGTAAGCACCCAACAAATATTTCACCCCGGAAAAAAAAAAACATAAGACAAATTATCCAAGAACCTAAAAATTAAAAGATAAATTAGGTGGTAGAGTACATACACAAATTATTTGGTGTCAAAAATGGAGAAGGCAGTTAATCAGAACACACATAAATTGTCCAGAACAAAAGAACCAAAACAGGTGTTGAAAGCAAATAAAGCCATACCTGGGAGCCATGGGCCGTGCGGGAGAAATTTTTCTTGCTTTGAGGAGCAAGTTTCAGATATTTGTGATGTTTTTTTGCAAGGCGTTTTTTCTTCCTTTTTGAGATGTGCTTGCATTTTTTATCTCCTTTCAAAGGTTTCCTTGCTTCAATATCTTCCTCTACTTTTGACGCCGATGGTTGATCATCAAACTTGGATAAAATCCTAACTTTTGTGCCATTCGCATCAATATAAACAGGACCTACATCACCGACATCCTCAGGATGAATTGTTGACATTCTTATCATCTTCCCTTCATTAGTGGTCTCAGTCTTTTCGGTCTCTTGCGTGGGCAAACACGAAACTGTGGCCCAGCTTGTACCATTTCTTCTATCAAGTTCTTTTAATGTGCACGGTAGAGCTGTAGAATAAATATCTACCATCAACCTTGTCTTCCTTGGTTTAATCCTATGTCGTTTAGAATCAGCAGTCCATTTTGGAGTGGACTCGACAGAGAGGCACTGATCAATGTGAGCATTCAAGGTTGTGTTTGATGTGGATGAGAAAGTTTTACAGACAGGGCAAACTTTGGAAGCCATTGTTTCTGATATAGTACAATTAGAAGCAATATCTTCAGTTGAGCTACGATCAGAACTGCCACCAAATTTCACTATCAACTTGCACTTCTTGCTTAGCGGTCGGGAGATGTTCTCAATCTTGTTGTTCCCAGAAGGTCCAGCAGCCTCAACTGCAGCCGAGCTTTTCCGGTAAGTCTCAGTTTGAGAGCTTGATAGCCTATTAACAGGAAGTGACTCTATCTCAGATTGAGACACACTAGTCGCAGTTGATGGAAAATCATTTTCATCTCCAGATCTACATGAACTAACGTCTAAGCAAGATTCTGCTAATTTGTTATTCAACTGAGGATCATCAGAAGAGTCTAGTACTGCATGACTGTCAAGCCTTGATGCCTCTTTATCAAAATTGCTTGTTTTTCCCTTCTCAACTGAGCTAGTTTCAATCCTACATCTACTAAGTGACTGTTTCCTTACTGTATCAAATGGCTGAAATGGAGGTAACAATTCCTTCACGCCATGTTTCAAGCAAAGCTGCAAGTTTTTTGAAGAAAAAGGCCAATTTTTCTTGATATCTTTACTCCGAACTGCAAATACATAATCTCTGCACCACAAAATCAGTACTGGTTATTTACTGTTATCAATTCATAACCCGACAAATGCAAAAAGCAGCATCAATAATGAGCTAAAAAATTCAGTATCTAAAGGAGTTGTAACCATAACAAAGCTGAGATCCTTATATCGTATATTAAGAAAAAGGACATGGTTCATGGAACTCCAAGAGGGCAAAATGAACAGTAGAAAACAGCCAAGAAACACCCATGAAAACAAGATTTGAAAATCTGGTGAAGTGTGTTAAAAAGAAAGTCCCGTGTCTGTTGGATGATATTGGTTAGAACAAATACATGTACAGATTACAAGAGAAATTGTACAAAGTCACATGAAATCACAGGCATCAAGAAAGAAAGAGCAAGTGAATATTGACCAAAACCAAGAAGCATATGCTGGCTTGGAGATTAAAAAGATCATCAGGTAAAAGCTTTCAGGGACAAAATAGAGACAAGATGGGAAGTCAAGAATTAGGTCCCATCTCCAACCGAGCCACAAGGAGCACGCAACTCTGGATCTGACCAAACAAAAGATCTCAAAAGATTAGAACTTTAAGATGACCATGTGAAAGAGAAACTTAGCCAGAGAGCGTTAATGAACCCAAAAAAAAAAAAAAAAGAAATGAAGAAAAAAAGAAAACAAAAAACCTAGCACTATTCATCCTGAAAGAAGAAAAATGTTTTACCTTATGGAGAAATTGGGAAGTTGGGTATGATGATCAAGGGGTGGGTTTGGTAGATCTACCTCTGCTGGCAAAGGAAGCTTATGAGAAGCCCTCTCATCAGTATCACTATTCAGTTGAGGAAATTGGTAAGAACATGAGGGATCTGGTGGAGAGTTTTCAATGGATAACATCTGATGCCAAGCTTCTCTCTTCTTGCGCTGTTTCTGCAACAGTCACAAGCTTCTCCACAACTACTGGTACTATTAGTATCTCTTCCACTTCCACTGGGCCTTATCTTTAACTTCTTAGCCTTCAGCATATATAACAACACTAAAGGCCTCTCCCTTACTCTCTCCTTTTTAATTGTATCTCTTTCAAATCCAAACCCCACCACCACAAACAAAGCACAATCACCAAGCACAAGCCGTCCTCCAGCTGCAACAAAAGGGAGAGCTAAGGCTACATATGCTAATTTTTCAAGATCAAACTAATTACCCCACAAGAATCTTTATCCAACAACCTGCAGCTTGCAGCCTGCAAGAGACATAGAAGAGAAAAAAATATTGAGATCAAAGAGTTTCGAGAATGACCCAGAAGAAAATTGTGGACTAGCAGATTCCAGAACGTTATTTTATGTGGTGGGTATGATTGAAATTGAAGCATATGCTGTTTTTATTTGATCAAGCAAAGCACAAAATAAGCAAAACAACAGAACCCACAGGCAAAGATGATGCTGAAACCCCTAAAAGTTAACCGGCTAACCGTTATTTTATGTGGCAAACCCAGAAAAAGTGCTAAAATTTATACTTTTAAGCGACACAATTAACCCACTATCACAACCTCCATAATCGAATCCAGAAAAAGAAAAGCATATGATAATAGACACAGATTAAACAGAACTTGATCGAAATGAAAAGAACTAGATAGTGAACAAAGAAGGCAGCCAAGAAGAAGAAAAAATAGAAACAAAAACTTAAAAATCAAATCGTCGAAGCACCAAAAGATGAAGATTTACAATATAATAAGAATCAGAAGTAAAAATACAAGCTTCAGATAGCTGGAAGAAGCTAAACCCCAAATATTTATGGTCTTCTACAATTTTACACAGTAAATGAACACTTCAAACTGAACAAAAGAAATCGGAGTAGGAAAGAAAGACCGAACTCTCTGTTCTCCCCTTTTGACAATCAAAAAGCAAGACTTGAAAAATATTGAAACTTACCCAAAAACTGAAACACAGAAGGATCGTGAAATCACACACCAAAGTCTTTCCCTTGTACTCAAAAAACCAATCTTTACAAAAAAAAAAAAACCAACAACGAGATATGAAGAAAGGGAGAAAACAAAGAGAAAAGACTCAAGAAACAAAGAGACTGAAGAGGAAATTCCGGCAAAACAGACCTTAAACTTTTGTTTTTGAGACCGTTTTTGGGCAGAAAACAGGAAGGAAATGAGGAGTTGGAGATGAAAATAAGAAAATAGGAAATAAATAAACAAATAATAAACAAAGAGAAAGAAAAAGCGAGCTATGGAGTGAGGAAAGAAAAGAGCACCACCCACTCATTCATCAAATGGGCATCAGGTTCTTCTCTCTCTTCAAAAAAGCAAATTTGTACCAATCTTAACTCCATGATTCACCTCTCCATTTGTGAATATGCGATTTTAATAAGATTTTAATAAGATGGGACTGAAACGAATGAAATTGGAAATTTTACAGAAGATACTAATATTTGAAAAAAAAA
>CATIWF010122509.1:0-14613 GCA_949630135.1 Balakata baccata
CTAAGCAATATATATACAGGCATGCGGACAACACTTACCATGTTTATATCATTATGAAAAAAATAACATGTTCGTACACACTTAATAATATAAACCATATCCATAACATAAATACAATATTATAATATCACCCATTGCAAACATCTCAAGCTCTACCGAGCTTCCCTAGTTGAGAGCGCCCAAATACCAAGCCTCAAGCCACCTCAACTAGTAAGACTAAGAGCGCCCAAATACCAGGTCTCAAGCCACATTGACCTCCTAATATGGTACCATGTTTCAATCTATCTTTATTTCCGAGCTTAAAAGCCCATATAATCACCTTATTTCATAACTAATATAATTTCACACATATAAACTCTATAGTGGTCCAATTGCCACCCAACCTATCAACATTCTCAACTTTAAATATGCCAATACTCACACATAAACAAAGATACATACACATTGAATACCATTCATAATACATAACCATACCTCACTCATTACAGATTCATCAACTAAAACTTATAGATTCATCATTTAGAAAATGCAGATTCATTATTTAATACTTACAAGTTCATCATCCATACTTTACATATAAAATTAAGTATTATAAAGCATAATCAAAACACCATATTCTTTAGTTATTCTACTCTCAATTATCATTCTATATCCTATTGTAACTCATTTTCTTGTTATTATTACCGTTAACTACATTTAATCCCATTTTATTTATTATCGAATCAACATTTATGTCACATACAACACATACAAATCTTATACCCATGAAGATTGTAATAGGGATATGTACAAACCTTCATAAAAACTGCTTCCTTGATCTACTACATCCAAATCAAGCTCAGTTCTTTCCTCTTAATCGAGGTCCTTCTTCCACACCAGCACCTAAATACCATAACATCACTTTTAACTACAAAAACACCCATGAAATCACTCAACTCACCTCAAGGAAAGTCTTTCCCTAAGAAAACCCAAAAATCCCCTTCTTCTCCACATCTCCACATAAGTGGGTGATAACCCTTTTACGGGTAACCACACCCATAAACTCCAAAATCAACAAAATAAAGTAAAGAAATCATGTCTCCTTACCTCTTGAAGACTAAACTAGGGTTATTAGGAAGAAAAACCCAAGACTCCTCCTCCAAGCTCCAAGTTCTTTGTTTCCCCAACTTCTTTCTCCTTGATTAAATCTTCAAATCATAGCTTAAATCTTCCTCTAATATGTTTGGTTTATGTTTAAGGGCTTAAAAACCATTAAAGAACCATGGGCGAGGACGAAATTTTTAGAAAATTTGGAGTTCTAGGGTTTTAGGATGTTGAAAACTTGATTAAAATGAGTTAAAACACATGAAAACCCATTTATACAATCCCTTTCATGGCCATGTTCACTGCTAGACTGACCGTGAACAATTCTGGATAAAAAGCCCAAAACACGACCTTTACAACCATGAAAACGCACTTTCACGGTCATGAATAATCATATTCATAGTAATGACAGTTTTCAGCATGGTTGTGACGCTGGTAGTGAAAGGGCATAACTTTTTCCTCTGATTGAAACACCTCCTAAACATAAATACAAACCATTCATGGTCATTGGGCACCAAAAAAAAAAAAAAATTATTATAACTTAATCATCACACAAAATCAGTTCACCACTACGGTCATAACTCAAGTTTACACACACGTTGCTCACTTCAACTCTTTTGCCATTTTCTTCTTTATTAACATTTTTATACATATTCTCCCTTTAAACCAAGTCCTACTTAACGAGCAATACATAACTAATATAAGCTTAAAAAATAAAAGTTGTAGCTATATGTATCCTCTATTTTTCCACCAAATTTCGTTTGAAGCTCTATTGTGTAGTCTGAGTTATAGTGAAAATGAATCACGGCTGTTCCTTTGATTGAGCTGCTTCAGGTAACTTTGCAGCTCTAGCAAATTCGTACTCATTTTTGAGCTATTTGTAGGCCAAATTAATTAAAGTGAGCCTATGTCTTAGCTAAAATCCTATAGAAACTTTACCTTAAAATGTTATGTATTTTATGAGTTATGACTATAAGAAAGGACACTAGTCGGTTATAGCTCTATGCTAAATTAGTTAAATTGTCCCTATTAATTAAGGATCTTAGAGATCAAATTGTAAAAGTGATAGACATGAAAATTGTTCTAAATTGTCCCATCTAAGTACCTACAAAGTTTCACAACAATATAATACACACTTTGAAAGATATAAGTCCTTAAAGATAGTATATCAGAACTACCTAAGGGCATAAGACAGGGCAAAGTTTGAAATTGAACCAAAAATTACGTAATGTTCCAAAAATTATGAAATTTTAGTATGTCATAGTATATAATTAGAAATAGGAATCCTATAAATTGGGCAAATATAGAAAAAATTATAGAGTCAACAGTCCTTAAAGGTCACATTGTCACTTGGGAACTGGTGGATGCCATGAATATGAAAGGAATTTCAAGTGAAGGTGTGATGAGGGAAGTTTGCTTTGGTCTGGATAAGAAATCAGGAATAAGGTTCTTATCTCCTTTTATATGTTGAACTTCAAAGCTGTATTTACTGAACCATTCTTTCCAACGAAGAAGTTGGGGATGTGGAATAGTTTTCTATCTGAAGTTTAGCATACGTGGAAAGGAAGAACAATCCATGACCACAAGAAAATGGTGACCAATGAGATGGAATTCGAATTTCTTTATGGCATACTTTACAGCTAAGATCTCCTTGAATGTCGAGTGATAGTGAAGCTCACTTTCTTTAAAATGTCCATTAGCGTATCCACAGATTTCTTTCTTATCTGTAATATGTTCAAAAAGAACTGCTCCCCAATGTTCATCTGACGTGTCTGTCTGCAGTATTCTTTTTCCAGTAGAAGGAATCTGGAAGTGGGGAAGAGTCTGAGTCACAGACTTGAGTGCTTAATGACTCAGAAGTTTTATCTTCTCAATGGAGCAAATGATGCCAATCTTAAACAAGCCTTCTTGACCTCATTTCCAGAAGATGTTACCAATCATGTTCTCTTTTAGCTCAAGTAGAAAAGCCATAAAAATTGACAAGCTCCAGATTTTGGGATTTTTGGAAAAAGCTATGTTAAGGTTTGTACATATATGCATTATCGTTTACCCAATTTCATGATTGTATGTGTTTAGCATATTATATGTGTTAAAATGATTGAATTACATATTGTGGCATATATTATTATAGAAGAATGTGTAATTTGTATGAAAATGTGTTCAGAATTGGATGGAATATGTGTTATAGTATATTTTTTAATATGGATTAGTACATGGTTGATTAATTATGTGATGTTAATGGTCGATTATTAAATAATTATAATAATAAAGAACGAAGTTGGAAACTTGTGTGTGACATATGTATTTGGTATGAATGGAGGAGTTGTATGGCATACTTGGAATCATATAATATTATTAATTATAGACATGTAATAAAGATTTGTTGGCTTTGATTGTATGGAAAATTAATTAAAGTCTGCCAGTGTTATTTAAATTGTTATATATAATGAAATATTATGTGATTTCATGATTTTAAATTTTATAATCATATTATCATTATAAATGTAAAGTGAACAACGATTACGGTAAATTAATATATAAAGGAAATAAATAAGTAATAGCCTTAATTGCCCATTTTTCTACCTAAGGACTAACTTAGGATAGATGGTGTACCATTCAGCGGAATTATGGTATGAATATGGATATAATTTAAGGACATGGTGGCTTTAGCTCCATGAGTGCTCCCTGATCCCATTATTAATAGATGATGATGTTATACTCAGTCAAGTGGCTTTAGCTCCACGAGCGCTCTTGACTTAAGACAATGGTGAGCAAGGTGGCTTTAACTCTACGAGCGCCCCTACTTCACACGTTGTATCTAGACAATCCGGGAATGAGATTTGGGCTACTTATATTAAAATGTTACATGGAAATTAATTAAAAGACATAGGGATACTAGTTAAGAGGTAAATGTGATATATAACTTGACTTGTTTATATGAAATTAGGTATGACATCAATTGTAAATATTTAATATGGTAAGTTAAATTAATAATTTAATTATATATTATCATTGAATTTAATGATGTTACATATTGATGTGCTTATTCTTTTACAATATATGTTTGGATTTTTTTGAGTCGTAACATGAATTACCTGTCATGCATTCCTGCAACTATATGTAAAACTTTAACGTTTATATGGAACGAGATTTATTTATTTTAATTAAATTAAATTAATTTAGGGAAAATAATTAAATTAAAATGATATATGGAAACTAATTGAATTAAAATGATAGATGGAAATTAATTATTAAATTAAGATAATATATGGAAATTTAATAAATGATCTAAAGAAGATGGTAAGAAAGGTGATAAAATATGGTAACATAAGATGAATTGGTAAGTTTATTTTATATATATGTGTGTGTATGTGTGTGTGTGTAATTCATGATATGATAAAATAAAAATAAAAGCAAAAATGTAATGGCAATATATAACGAAACATGAACTGTGTGTAAAAGCTTAGCATGTTATATTCTAAATTATTTATCTTGATTTATTGAAATTATGTCATGCTATAATTGTGCCATGCATTTGTGTGACTGCACGAGAAAACTTAAATGCTTATATATACCACTAAGTTAAAAATGGCTTAGCATAGGTTCTCTCTATACAAGAACTAGAGTTTATAGATAGTAGACTGTGAAGTTGATAGAGAAAGTACAAGCCCATACTAAAGGAGACATATCATACCCTTAAATATAAGTTGCTTCTCCAAGGTCTTTCATGGAAAAGTACTTTGAGAGCCAAATCTTTACAGATTGAAGGACCAAGACATCGTTTCCCATGAGTCGTATGTCATCCACATACAATATAAAGAATACAGCTACACTCCCACTAACCTTCTTATACACACAAGTTTCATTCAGATTTTATGAGAAACCAAACTCATTGATTATATCATTAAAGTAGATTTCCCAACTCTTGGATGCCTACTTCAATTCATAAATAGATTTTTGAATCTTGCATACCATTTCACCATTTTTGGATGAAAAGCCCTCTAGTTGTGTCATGTACACATCCTTGGTAAGGTTTCCATTTAGGAAAGTTGTCTTTACATCCATTTGCCATATCTCATAATCATAATGAGCAACAATGGCTAGGAGTATCCTAATGGATTTAAGCATGGCTACAAGGCTGAAGGTCTCGTCATAGTTTATTCCTTATCTTTGACAATATTCCTTAGCCACTAGCCTAGCCTTATAGGTAAATATGTTACCCTCTATTTTGGTTTTCTTCATGAAAACCCCGAAAACACCTAGTGGGTTTTATCCCTTCAGGTGGGTCGACCAAGGTCCATACTTGGTTTTCGGATATGGAATCCATTTCTTACTTCATGGCTATTTGCCATTTGTCAGAGTTTGAACTATTCAGAATCTCTTCATAGGTAGTAGGCTCATCATCTTCTATGAGCAATACGTATTTCTATTCACTAATGTTAAATCCATATATCTTTAGAACAATACGTATCCTACTTAGAGAAGTGTGCTAAAGGCAATCGCCTTTAACACTTGTTATACAATTTATTTTAATTAATAAAAGGCATTTTTCATTAATTTGATATTCATTTATTGTATGGATTGATATTGATCTTAAATCAATTAATAAAGTCCTTGATACATAATATAGCATGAAGGAAATCATGATGAGTTTACTATCGTGTGTAATTATAGTAGTATCTAAATTATACCTAGTCATAGGATTAATGAGATGGGACATTATTGATCCGGAAAGACTAGCACACATTATGCTCCTTGATTCGATCAAGTAGTAGATCTCATAAGCTGTAAACATGAGATGTTTAGAGTTAACATGTGGATGCTTGCTAAGAGTAGTCAAGAATATTGGATGACTTGCTATGAGACAATCATATGGATTATCTATTCAAATGTCAATGATAGTCTTATCATAACAATTGTGCAAATATCTTTAGACTTGAGGTGCTCAGTGATATCTTGGATACTAATTTTGTACTTTGACCTCATTCCTTGTAGCCTCACAGAGGTTACTCATAGGGTGGTAATTGAATAGCCAACAGAGGACTCACCACTCCTAATAGAGGGAGTGTATACCCATGGCCTCTTGAAGGGATCATTACTCGAGAATCTCTAGCCGGAGTAGAAATGTCAAGAAGATGGTCTTCAGTGGCATGTCTAATAGAGTAATGAGTCTCAATAACAAGATCTAATACCACTTGGCTAGATGTGAAGTAATCAGTCTAGCGGGAGCGACAAAGAGTCCATGCTCTAAATCGAGAGGGGTATAGAATGGTGAAAGGGAAAATTGCACTGATATTGCTATGGAAAGGTTTGTAGTCAAACCAATGACTTTCTAGTTAATTAGGGATCTTGATGTATTGCTAGATATCACTCCTGACTTGCTTGAGATCAACTATTGATTCGGGTGGCCAACATAACTAGGAACCTATGGGTCACACACTTTGAAGGTGTGAAAGAAGAATAAAATGGTCTTGTGTGGGATCTAAAAATATGAACAAATGATTTAGGGTTGAACCATGTTAGGATCGCGGAAAAATGCTAGGAAAAAATCTTTTAGAGGGGTCACAGGCCCGTGCAGGCCCGCGATGGGCTAGCGGGCTGCCATTTTCCGATTTTGGCATTTTTTGGTCTTTTAGGCAATCCTAGGGTATTTGGAAAACACCTATAAATATGCCTTTTCACTAGAAAAAAGCCCTAGCCTCCATAGAAAATTAAGAGTAAATTTTCCTAAAGTTTTCTCCCAAATGACGATTATTTTGCTAGCACAAAATAATTGTTCAAGGCCATCTTCTAAGAGGTATTCTTCTTCTATCTTCCTGTGGATCACCATTAGCTTGAATTTTTATAGTTTGCGACAACCCTATAAGAAAAGGTGAAACAAGCTAAGAGAATCAAAGGTAAATTCAAACCCTTATTTTTGGTTAATTAATTTAGATGACACAATTGCATCCTTTGATTCGGATTTTTTTTTAATTTTCCACTGTATTTTTATATATGATATGCACCATCAAAATCCAAAATTGGTTTTAGAACCCCCTTGTGTTATTTTTAAAATTTTGATTTATTTAGTTCGGTTGAAAATATTAAAAAATTGATTAAATTGAACCGACTAAACTTTTATATATATATATTATAGTAATTAATTCTAATAAAATCAAAGAAATTATAGTTTATGTATAATAATTAGTTTTGTTACATAATAGTTGATGATATCATGAATTATAACAATTTATTTTAATTTAACTAATTTTAATTTTATGGTAATTAATAAAATTAGGATAATGGACTTTAATTTATGTTAATTTATAAAGTTTTGATTTTAGTTTATGGTAATTTATAAAATTATGATAATTGATTTTAATTATATTAATTGATAAAGTTATTATGATTGATTTTAATTTTTTTATAATTGATAAAATATTTTAATAATTATAATTTATATTAATTAATAAATAAATTTACAAAACCGATTAAATTGAATCGAACATAATCGAAATATTTCAATTAGGTTTGATTCATAATATATTTCGATTCGATTTTTCTATTTATGTATCGATTCGGTTTGGTTTATTAAAATTCAGTTCGGTTCAAACCGAACAGAACTCATTGTTGTATAATTGTGTTTAAGTCAATCTATTAGTTTATTGCAAGAAATAGTTTCAAGAATCCTACATTGAATCAATTGTTTTGTTAGTGATCAAGACATGCATATAAAATCTCTACCAAAGCATTTCTAGCAGTACCGCATAGTATAAAGCTTATGGATCAATTCTTCGAAAATTACACAACGATATTCAAAGTTCATCGACAAAAACAACATTTTGCTAATGCAATACCTTAATTTTCAATCACACCAATTGAACTTATTTTATGGTAGTTGTCGATCTTTCATGCTCATCAACCTTATTTCCTCTATCAAACGACCAAAATTACAAGAAGAAGACCCACCTTCGGATACACTAATTCTTGTCAACTCAGCCATCCTAGCTGTTGATTTAACAAACTCCTCTCTCCTATTCACCATCAAATCATTCACCATCTTTTCAACAATTTCTCTATCACATGAATCCTTCATGTCCAATTCCAATTTCCAAACCTCATCAACAAACCTACTATTCACTTGCTGATCACCATAATGAGGCCAACAAATCATAGGGACTCCAGCAGCTATACTTTCCAAAGTTGAGTTCCATCCATTATTTGTCAAAAACCCACCAACTGCCTTGTATGCTAAAACCTCCTCTTGTGGAGCCCAACTCACAATATACCCTCTTTCTTTATGACCCACTTCCACTTCAACAGGAATTTTTTCAAGAACATGACCTTTTTCATTAATAATTGAATTAGGCCTAATAACCCATAAGAATCTCTTCTTGCTACCAACAAGACCATACCAAAATTCCATTACTTGATCTCGCCATCGATGTTACACTACCAAAGCTTACATACAGCACAGATTGCGATGGCTAATCATCTAGCCATTCCATGCAACTTCAATCCACTTCCCGTACACTGGTAGAGCCTGAATATGATTCTTGATTCTTGCTAGTTTTATTCTGAGTAGCTCATGGATAGGTCCCATGGAGTAGGTTCTGGGGTATCGAGTTCGGATTTGATATAGAATTGGTACTTCTAGTTCTTCAAATGTGTTAAGGATAAGTGATTGCGATTCTCGCATTTCGTTTGTGCAGATTAGGAGATTTGGATCTTTTGTGTCGCTAACTTGACATAATTTTTTTGGAAGATCCCTGCACTGCATAATATTTTCCATGCCTGCTACTGCTGTTATCAATCTATCCATGTCTTCTTGTCCTTCATTTTCAGAACAAGTAATAAATAATAATCATCATTTATTTTTAAATTGAAAGATTTCACCATATAAAAAAAACCTACTGCTATATAAATAATATTTATACAACAAATTATTAGCAGGATCGATGTAACCTGTTGCCACATTAACTATATAACATATCAGAAACAGTTTTATATTCTAACCATTGCATTACCACAATGAGAAAAGATAAGTAACAATTTAATATATAATGTAGAAAATTTCTTGGTAGACCAAGTCTACTAAATCAATTTTTTTTTTTCTTTGATAAACAATTATATATTTATTAAAATAGGATCCAGAAAAGGATTCAAGATGATAATAAAAAAAACTCCAATTAAAATTAATATATAGACAAAACCAATCAGAACAAGCCTTATATCATACTATTAAAAGAAACAAAAACCAATAAAAGAAAGCATGACAGAAAGAAAACAAACGCGGAAGACGGTAAAAAATTGTTTAAACAAACCATATACCGATAGAGCAACAAAATTTGCAGTTCTAATATATCACATAATTACATACATTTAATTGTTTCACTTTTATTTTTATATTTACAAATAAAAATAAAATAATTAAATGTATATTATTATATAATTGATTGATTTGTAGTTAACGTGATACCAAAACATTTCTCAAAAAATTTCTCAATGCCGTGATAGTTTTTGACGGAGTCAGGAGCCACTCTAAGAGCATAAAAGAACTCACAAGTAATGCCGCAAGAGAGTATAAATACAGCAAACAACAAAGTGAAGAGGGCTTTTTCCCTTTTTAGGCATTTTAAACAAAGTAATTACCAACGTGAATTTTTTAAAATTTCAGATTTAGAGTATTTCAAAAAGTATATCAGTAGATTTAGACATCATTTCTTTTGTTACTATAAAGTTACATTAGTCCAACATTGGACACACAATATATATATATATATATTCAAAGAAGAAGAATGTGGTGGTTGCACTGTTCAAACTTTGATAATATGCTTTTTTCATATTTTTATCTCTTCATAACCTTTTTTTTAAGCAAAAAGCTAATGATTGTTGCATGTGATCTAAACCTGAATATATGTTGCATGTGAGTTTTTTGTTTTTTTATATAAACCTGAATATATTATAGTTGTGATTTTTTTTTTTGTTAACAAAATTTCGGAATTCAGAAAATAGTCAATGATATTTAGTTTTCAATTTTATTAGTTTATTTTTTAATTTTTTTACTTTTCAATTTTATTAAATTCTGAATTCAATTCAATTTTTATTTTTTATTCTTAATATCAAATAAATAATATTTATGATTAATATTGGAATTAAATATAATTTATTTGATTAAAATTAGTATTAATTGCAACAATTGAATATTAATTTACCAATTTCAAGAACTTAATTTTAATTGCATTCTATTTAATGCTCTCAGTCACCTCATTTTTTTCTTTTTTTTTTTGGTGAAGTTATCTTCTTTTAATCAATCTTTTTAATATATAAAAAAATTTGAATTTAGTTGAAATCGTATGCAAGCATGATTGTGAGGTGAAGTCATCTTCTCTTAATTAATGTTCTTTATTTTAAAATAATGCATGAAACAATGGGTCAATCGTGTAGTAAAATATGAAGCTGTGTTCCACTGAGCTGGTAGAGGAGCTGTCCGTTGGCTGAAAAAATGGACAGCTCTGTCCACTTTTGAAAAAAGCAGACACAAACAATCCATTTTTTAAAACACGGACAGCTTATTTCTGGTCAAATTTTGATTGTTGATTTCTTTTCTTTAATCCTAAGACCTTTTTTGGGAAAAGGCCCAAGTGAAGATAGCAAAGAAATAAGAAAATCATTCTAAGAGGAACTTAATCAAACATGTGTGATAAAGCTGATGAGCAGTGACAATGTGAGGAACAGAATGAAAAACCCAGAAAGAGCAAGCACTGACTGTATGAAACTGAACAGATGGAATCCCAACTTCAGTGGCAGCATCATGCACAAAACCCATTAACATATCTCCTATTATATAATTAACTGGTGGATTACTTAGTGTCAACATTTTTTTGAAAATTGGCTTGCTCTTCAGTTTCATCGCTTCCAACAACTCTCCCAACCAAACTGCTGGATCTTTAGACTCAGTGGCCATTGTCATACAATCTGGGATGGTTTTGAATCGGAATCCAGGATACTTGAAAGTCAAATGAGGTTGAATGTCCGTATAACGAACGAGATTTTCATGGATGGATTGGTAGTTTGGGAATGTAATATTAGTAAGGCCAGAAAGGCTTAAAACCTCTGCTAGCCTAAGCATGGCGGTCACATGACCTTGGCCTGGCGCAGGGAAGATTAATACATGAGGAAGATGAGCAGAGATACTCTCTTGATCCATCTTTTGATGCAGACAAACTACAACTACACAATTTGCAGAAGTTGATGCATATAAATTGGGTACTTTATATAGAATATTCTTAAAGGAGAAAGGAAGTAAAGCACCATTAATTTATCTTGTGGCTTGGCGTACAAGAAATACAGAACTACTTTATCTTTTTCATCTTTGATTTTGTGGTTCTTTTTGACAATATGTTGAAAAAAAAAATTGAAAATAAAATATGTTCAAAGATTTATGCATTTGCAAGAGATTGTAAGTGGGTGGACAAGACAAAATTAAAGGGTTAATAAAACAATAAACAAATGTCATGTATAGTTTCCCGCATAATGACGGTGAGCGATGACACAAATATCCTGTATAGTTTGTATACATGCTCTGATGAACACTTTGAATTTCATAGTCTTTTAAAAATTTCCAAGTTTGAAAGATAAGGATGGAGACTACTGCAAGAAAAATGCTAAATTACAAGGGATTTTAGTGACGGGTTCACTCCGTCACCGATTAACCACGGATCAACAACATAAATGAGAGCGAATTAAAAAAAATTAAAATTTAAAAAATAGCTATGGATTGCCTACAGAGTAGGACGGATTTTAGAGACGGAGTAGTTATTGACGGAATCCTCTGCCAATTGGCTCTTGCATTGACGAAATAGTGAGAGATTATTGACTAAATTAGTTGACGAAAGTAATTTGTCGCTACAGATAACTGTCGCTCAATTGATAGACTAGCGACGGAATCATCGAAATAACGACAAAATTGACAAATATAAGTCCGTCTATTTTGTGAAAGTTATTTTATATACGCAACGGATTATGGCTTCTAATTTAGATACGGTTGTAATTCGTCTCTATTGTGTCCTCACCTTTGACTGACACATGTAAATAAATTAAGCATGGTGGTCGCGTGACCTTGGCCAGGCGCAGGGAAGATTAGTACACAAGGAAGATGAACAGAAATAGTCTACTTATCCATCTTTTGATTCAGACAAACAACTAAACTATTTACAGAAGTTGATGTATATAAATTGGGTACTTTATATAGAATATTCTTAAAGGAGAAAGGAAGAAAATAGACTTATAGTATTCCAACTTCGTA
Source organism: Balakata baccata (assembly GCA_949630135.1). Taxonomy (NCBI): domain Eukaryota; kingdom Viridiplantae; phylum Streptophyta; class Magnoliopsida; order Malpighiales; family Euphorbiaceae; genus Balakata; species Balakata baccata. The sequence continues at coordinate 12,371 of CATIWF010122509.1, forward strand.
TCTTAAGTATTATTTGTAACATAAAACCCCTTAAAATTTAATTTTGTAACATAAAAGTATCTGCGGTCAAAATTTGTTAAACTATACTTACGTGGACTTTTCACATCAACAAAAAGGTTTCATGTGTAAATGTTACGTGTTTTATCCCACAAAAAATTTTCACATTTTTCGTCACTTTCCCACACTTTCTCACTTTTCCAACTAAATATAATCAAACATTTCATTAAATAGTGAAAATTTCTTTTAAGATCTATTTTGCACATGTGACATTTAATATGTGAAAATTTTTTGGTTATATAGAAAGTCTACATTAGTATTCTATTAAATGATTTAAAAAATTTCCATGTATTATAATTTTATATTAGAAAATTAAAGTTTAAAAAATTTTCTTGTTACAAATAATACTTTATATATTGAATTTTTACAAGTTAAATAATTATAATACCGTCGATATAATTCACCCTAAAGTAAAACACTATTTATTTAATATGTGGCTTGACGGACAAGAAATAAAGAACTACTTTATCTTTTTCATCTTTGATTTTGTGGACACATAATTAGTTTTCTTTTGACAATATGTTGAAAAAAAATATTTATATGTTCAAAGATTAGTGCATTTGCAAGAGAATGGAAGAGGGTGGATAAGACAAATAAAAGTTATATAAACAATGAACAAATATCATCTATATAGTTGTATACATGCATACTTTGATTTTCATAATCTTAAAAAAAAAAGATGAGGACGGTGACTACTGCAAAAAAAAAAATGCTAAATAGCTGTACAAAACTTTTGTCACACAGTGGCAAAAAGGAGCTTAGCTCCTCTCTTAAATTTCGAATTCAAGACTCTCTAAAGCCCCAAAAAAAAAAAAAAAACTAAATAGCTAGGGATTTCATCAATTAACCTTGGATCAACAAAGGAAATGCCAGCGACTAAATAAATGAAAATTTTAAAAAATAGCAACAGATTGTCTACAGAGTATGACAGATTAGAGACGGAATCGATGGAATCCTATGCTAAAAAAAGAAATAGGAGAGATTAGTTACACAAACACAAATGGCGACGGAACAAATTTGTCGCTAGAGACGGCTGGCGCCCGGATTGGTGACAGATTAGAGACGGATCATCTATATTAACAACGAAAATTTTAGAGATTAGTCCTATTTTGTGAAAATTATTGTATTTAGTTACGGAAAATACCTTATAATTTATCCATCGTCAATAATGTTTCTTTCACCTTTGACCGACGGACGTAAATAAATTAATGATGAACTTAAGAATGGGTTTGTTTTCCTACCTAAAAAGTTAGCAAGAAACTTGAGAGTGACGGATAGCATCCGTAACTAAACCGCCATAGATTCATTTATAAACGGTTTCTCCATTAGGACAGATCTTTGCGTCGCTAAAATCCAATTTTTTTTAATTAGTGGTATTGATTTTATTATTATTTTTGTTAAACTACATGTATCATCAGTCAGTTAACTAAGATCATATATTAAAAATAATTCTGCTCTCGCTGGGTAGGACTTCAAAGACGGCAAAAAACTCCCTCATGAGTTTTAAAGTAGTTACATACCGAGGGTTCAAAATTGACCTCTGATTAAACTGAAAGAGAGAGATCCATATCGTTTCATCTATACCTTTATAGGTATTGGTACTGCTTTTCATTTATAGCTAGTATAATAATGTCATTGATTTTCATGTTTGACTTTATTCAACATATAATAATTAACCATTAATTATACTTGCACTACAAGAATTATTGGCTAATTAAGATCAAAGTCCTAATTAAGTTTTTCTTTAGAAAGTTTAATTAATGAAAGGAAAAAAACTAGCTTTTATTTATCTATCGTCTAAATGTCTTTATTCTTTTTTTTTTTTTTCAAAGGGAAAAATTTCTTTATTCTAATAACTGCAATTATGTGTAAAAAAAATACTTTTTAAAGAATACTAATCATTTAGCAAAGAGTCTATATTAATTAGGAAAATTAGTTTTTATTTAACAAAGACAATATATTAATTATAGGGAAAAATGTTTTAATGTGGATCCAATTTTAGGAATAAACTAGTTAGAAGAAGAGGCAAGGAGGATAATTAGAAGGCAATTTTGGTGCCTGTATTATGCACCAACCCATCTCCTATGCACATTAAGGCCGTCAATTTCTTCTGTACGTAGTAAGTATGATAGAAGGCAAAATTCCAATTCAAGATCCAATAATCAAACCCTGGTTCCACTTCCACA
>CATIWF010122536.1:0-14099 GCA_949630135.1 Balakata baccata
ATCTAAGAGGTTACTCATTCTTTCTTAGTTTACATAGCTAAGATGCTAAAGTGGTTAGCATGAAGTAGTCTATGAGAGCATCTATTCCTATGATCAATAGGATTACCCTCTCTAAGTCTTTATGTCCAAAGACAAATAGACTAACATGGATGAGATTCCATAAGCATTAGGCTATTGGATTCATCATGTGCTATGTTGTGTACTAGGCCCAATGGATATCATGCTATGAGCGTCATGAGTGGATATCAATATGATCCTGTCAAGGGTTTATGGGTGACCGTCAAGAACATCCTTAAATACTTGAGAAGAATTAGGGATGTATTCTTGGTCTAAGGAGATAGTATGCTTAAGGTAAGTAGGATTATGGATGCTAGCATCCAATTCGACAAGCATAACTTAAATCCTTGTCATGCTATGTATTCATATTAAATGGTTATGTAGTCGATTGGAAGAGAACATAGCAAGATAGGTAAACGACATGTTTTGTGCAAAGCTTCGAATGCTTCGAAGATCAGGACCTTTTGGACAGTTGGGAGGAAAGTCTGAAAGTGTCTAAGCTGGTGGATTAGAACTTGAGGCTGCAGTGCTAACTGAACTGGATGCCATGAAGATGAAGGGTACTTCTGAGGAGGGAAGGATGAGTGAAGGTTGCTTTGGTTTGGATAGAAAATCAGGGATGAGGTTTTTGTCTCCTTTTATATGTTGGACGTCAAAACTGTATTTGCTAAACCACTCTTTCCAACGAAGGAGTTGTGGGTGTGGAATAGTTTTCTGTCAGAAATTCAGTATACGTGGAAAGGATGAACAATCCATAACCACTAGGAAATGAAAACCAATGAGGTGAAATTCAAACTTCTTGATGGCATACTTGGCTGCAAGAATTTTTTTGAACTCCATTTCTTCGTCTTCACTGCGAAGGCAAGGTCTGAGTGTCGGAAGCCATGGGACCATTCTGATATACTGGGAAATATTAGGACATATGGAGGTAGAACTGGGTGGAGGAAAATTATTGAAATTGTTGAGCTTGCATAATTCTTGATTCAGAGAGAGGCAAACTGATTCAATCTGTGTTGGTTCTGAATGGGAAAAAACTTTCCAAAGTTGAGAGTGTCCAATGGCAACTGTAATTTGAGTACCCATAATATGAGTGTATGGGCAGTGGAAGATTAGGATTGCGTAACATGATAAAAAGTAGAACGCACTGACACACGTAATTATACAAATAGTACACATTGTGTAGTCACTTATTGATATTAATGGCCGACAACTGAAAGTGGGCATCTGCTTTCTTTATGGAGAGTACATGTTCAGATCCTTGAGGGCTAGAGGGGAATCTGCTAGTGGAATGTCATCATCAAGATCAGGAGGAAAATCAAAATCATCAATAGGAGGAACTGGAGTGGGCTGGACTAGATTAGACTGGGCCGGACTGGGCTGATATGGTTGAAAATCTATATCTTCATTAGACCGGAAATATCTTCGAAAATCTAAAGGCCTATTATCAAATTAGACTTCTTGGATCTGGGCCTGAAGAGGTTGAGTGACTTCGTTGGGCTCTTGTGAGTCAAGCTCGTACTCCATTTCTTCGTCTTCACTGCGAAGGCGAGGTCTGAGTGTCGGAGGCCATGGGACCATTCTGATATACTGGGAAATATCTGGACGTATGGAGGTAGAACTGGGTGGAGGAAAATTATTGAAATTGTTGAGCTTGCATAATTCTTGATTCAGAGAGAGGCGAACTGAGACTCTAACACAAACTCTACTTCTGATGTTGATCCCATGTTTCATGATCCATATCCACCATCAATTCAAACCATCATTCCTTTTCCATTAATACCTGATGACCCCTTTTCAAGCAGCTTGACTTTACACACACCTTCTTCTATTTGTCCTACCCAACCTTCACATCCAGTCCCTTTGGTCCCTATCTTTGTGTATCCTTATAAGTATGCTGATCCAATCAAAGTCATTGCCTTGATTGACATAGGTGCACACATCTCAATGATGAATCCAGCCATCCTCCCAGATTGCTACTGGACCACTCATACCCAATCCTTTCAAGCTGCTGATTGGAGAAAACTATCATAGAGTTTTACTTTCCCTTGAAAAGATTTGTGCACAACAAAAGGTGATTAAAGAACTCATGTCCCAGGATAATGATATCCTCTGGAAGTCAACGTGCAAAAGACCTGACTTGTAAATCAAATGCAAGGATTCCTAATGTTCTTGCAGATTGAAGAAATCCAAAAGATATCACAAGTGGCCTTCAAGAGACAGTTCTTATCCTCGAAAGCACAGAAAGAAAAAGTTCAAGTTCTTTAAACGCATATAGCACAGAAAGCATAAAGGAGAAAGATGCTATATTTGTGGAAGGTGTGATAAGGGTTTAGAAGGGGAATGTTTTTTTTTTGAACTTTCTAGTCATCTGGGATGAAAGAGAGTTCATAGAGATGAGAGAGTCGGGAAGAAGAAGAAGGTTGTAGGGAAAGAGATGACAATGAAGGGCAATAAGAACTTCTACAATTGTCTGTGCATGATATTGTTAGAGATAATCCAAGATTGGATTGTTGTGGTTTGCTACAACCCAACAAGGTGAGAAGTTGAAGAAAAATCAAGAAATTATAAAGGTAAATTCTGAATTTTGTTTGGTTAAATTAGTTTTAATTGGCACATGTATAATCCTTTGATTCGGGTTTTGAAAATTTTTATTTTCTGTTGTGTTATATGTATATGATACATGATTAAAACCCTTCAGTTATTTCTTCAATTGTTTTTTTTTTGGTCAAATGTGGTCACTAAGTGGACTCCATATGGTTGCTAAATAGCGACCACTATCTGTGATAGCTAAATGTGATAACTATTTTGGCTTTTGTTTTTTTTTTTTTGTAGTGGAAACCATGCTGGAATCCATTAGAATCATCCAATTGGCATAAAGGCTAATTTTGAGTAACCGTATAGGCCAAGATTGTGTGTATCGTTATGGCTTTGATTACTAGACTAAAAGTTTCCTGGTAATCAATGCCTAACTTTGACATTTGTCTGTTGTATGGTTATGTCGTTACATATTTGGCACGGATCACAGTTGCATTTGGGTGGGCGAGAGGATTATGTGATTGGTGGTGTCAGGTTGGTAGGTGGTGCTGGAAGGATGGGAAGCATGTTATTAGTATTTTGAGTTGTATAGTTAATAGATGGTGGTTCATGCTGGCTTTTGAAAAGTATTCCGTGTGCTACAAAATGATTGTGTAACTCATTGAAGGTAATATGTTCATGTAAGAGATTTAGAGCAGTGATAATGCCATGAAACTCACTTCTAATAGTCTGGTAGATAATGGCATTGAATTCAATGGGGGATCATTGTACGGCTAGCCGCTGTTAGCTCATTAACAAGAGATTTGGCACACTAAAGGTATTTCAAGACAGACAAGTCATTCTTTTTGAGTTCTTGTAATTCAATATTAATTTACAATTGTCTATTTTGAAAAAGAGAACCAAAAGTATTGGCTAAGGCTATCCAAACTTGAAATGATGAAGTCGGGTGGGTGAATTTCGCCAACGATACCTCAATTATATAAATTATAATAACTCAGTATCTCAAAAATTATTTATAATATAAAAGTACCTCAATGATGTAAATTGTAACAACTCAGTACTTCAAAAAATTATTTGTAACACAAAAGTACCTTAACTTTTATTTTATAATTAAATAATACTTATATTTTCAATTATTATGACTCATTTCAGCTATTAGGATTCAAGTAAGAGATTTAGAGCAATGATAATGCTATGAAACTCACTTCCAATAGTTCGGTAGATAATGGCATTGAATTCAGTGGGGGGTCATTGTACGGCTAGCCGCTTTTAGCTCATCAACAAGAGATTTGGCACACTAAAGGTATTTCGAGACAGACAAGTCATTCTTTTTGAGTTCTTGTAATTCAATATTAATTTACAATTGTCTATTTTGAAAAAGAGAACCAAAAGTATTGGCTAAGGCTATCCAAACTTGGAATGATGAAGTCGGATGGGTGAATTTTGTTAACGATACCTCAATTATGTAAATTATAACAACTCAATACCTCAAAAATTATTTGTAATATAAAAGTATCCCAATGATGTAAATTGTAACAATTCAGTACTTCAAAAATTATTTGTAACACAAAAGTACCTCAACTTTTATTTTGTAACTAAATAGTACTTATATTTTTAGCTATTAGGACTCGTTTAGCATTATATTTGGAAAAAATGCTTTTTAGAAATTGTTTTTGTATTTTTAACTTTTTTGAGATTTGATAACTATTTTTGGTAGATAAAAATAAATAGATATTTTTTCCAGAAGTAGATTTGAAACAAAACAATTCATAAAAAAATTAAAAAAATTAAATCAAAAAATTCAAAACTTGCTTTTGAAACACTCAACAGTACTCCCAAACACTCCCTTAGTTTCTTTAACAGAAGTATAACATGAAATATCCAGATAAATTTTAATAAAAACAAAATTAGTTGTAATACCCAGTCAGTAAAATTAAAATTTATCTAATGTGTATATTATAGCTAATTTTATTTTTATTAAAATTTATCTGATCACACTTATATTAGGAAGATTTACAGTTAAACATAGAAATACTATTTAGTTACAAAATAAAAATTGAGATACTTTGGTGTTATAAAATAAAAATTGAAATAATTTTGTGTTACAAATAATCTTTTAAGTATTGATTTGTTACGATTTACATAATTTGAATACTTTTGTGTTACAAATAATCTTTCAAGTACTGAGTTGGTACGAGTTATATAATTGGAATACCGTGAATGGAATTCACCTAAGTCGGGCCTATGACATGGAAAAACTTCCTCGGACAAAGATGAAAGGAACCAACATAAAAACGTTTGATCCTTTTGAAACCAGATTTGGTAGGGCTGGGTTTGGGATGGCTTCTTCAGGTTTAGAAGGGTCGGGTAGTGTTTTTGGAGGTGGGGGATTTGTGCCATCAACATAGCCCATTAAATTCTGGTACTTAAAGAGATGCAAGAATTGGGTTTTCCATGAAAGGTAGTTTTTATTAGTAAGTTTGATAGAAAAGGTACGGTGAGAGTTGTGATTGAGTTTTGTGTAGGTGGAGTAATCATGGTTATTTGGTTGGTTTTGGACTCTGATACCATGTAGAAAATTGAGGAAGAGGAAAATAATAACTGACTTGTATTAAGAGTGAAGGCTGTTAGCCTTATATACATGTGTTACGTATAAGATAAATACAAGATAAAATGAAAAGAATTTGAAGTACAACAGATGGATAAAAATCGGTAAGTGTACGTTTACATCTCCAATCCATAAATCTCTTGAATGTAATATTCAAATTCTAATTCATTAAAAAAAGATCAATCTTTTTCATTCTCAAATCTTCATGAATTTGAATGTTTCGAAAAATTTTGATTAATATTAATTAATGCGGAGAAATTATAATAGATCAACTTGAAATCAATTCGATTTTGATAATCATTTGAATTAACAACCTCGACATTATGGGTTAATCTGATTAACTCAATGTGAAATTCAAAAGCAATAATTCGAAATGATCTAATCCGAACCCACCAGCCCGAGCCAACGAAAAGGTTTATGTTTGACTACCAAATTATAAAATTAAATACCTAATTTGAAAAGACATATCAAAATCATCAAAGAAAAGAAGTTTCCACGTTAGCAGATTTAATCCTAGTTTTCATTTAAAGAAGAAGTAATAAGAATAAAGAATATATCAAAATCCCATGGGCTTGGGCAGTTTGTAATTGGTCGAAAGCTACTTCGAATAAGAATATATATACAGTGAAATTATGATGATGATGAAAACACAATGGACGGTTGTAGTTTTCAAATCAAAATCTTTGCACCTATAGTTGTCTAAACAACAGGGAAGAACATATCATAAAGAACATTGCTTTCTTACAAAGTCAAATGTTTTCATTTTAAAACTTTTTGACAATTCTTAAAAATATATATGATTAGGTTATTAGCATACTTCCATGATTTGGACTCTTTACTATCAACCTTAATGTCACTGACTATATATCTTTGTACTGCTATTGGGTGTCATTTTCATTTTCTACTTTGAATTTTTCAGTCTCTTTCGGCTGCCAATTCCAAGTTCATTGAATATATATATATATATATATATATATATATATATATATATATATATCACTTTGTCGTATAATTCATGGCCGAATCTGATGAATTTTTTTTTTTTTTTTTTTTTTATGTATAGCATTTTATAGTTGCTATATTTTGTTACTATATTAACACTTCAAATTTCCATTCTATAATTCAATTAATCTCATTAATTTGACATATGGCTGACGTAACATATATATGATTTGGTGAACTATACTACATAAGCGCTATGTCAGATCAATTAGGCTGATCAAATACTAAAATAAATCTCTTTCTTATAAACACTAAAATAAAAAATTAAAGGGTTAATTACAATAAACCAATAATTAAGTACAAGTAATATTTGTATAAAAAATAATCAAGGAGATTGTAGATAAATTGGCATAAGAATTTTTTCGCTTCATTAAAGGTTTCGAATTCAAGTTTCAAATATACAACTAACTAGTATTTTAAATACGCTTAAAATAATATTTTGTTGTCCTTTACTATGACAAAATGGATCGAAAATAAGAAATAACACATATATTAAACTTTTTTACTCGAAATATTTCCATAAAAACCACAATTCTCCACATCATTAATAAAAAAAAATGTATAAAAACTAGATTTAAGATAGCTGTTAAATATTCTAAAAATCTAGCTAGCTTTTGTGAGAAAAAAATAAAAAAGAAAAAAGACATGTTTTCATTCCCAAATTTTTTTTAAAAATATCTATATAAAAATGAATATGAATACTATCATTTTAAAAAGTTGGTAAAGAGAGTCTCTTGAAAGAAGAAAAAATAATGAGAAGTACGTAGGACCCAAATTCAAGGTTAGCAAACACAAAGGAATCCGACCAAGAAACCAATAATTAGAGCTAAAACGGTGGATGGAGCCTCAAATTAAGAACAAAAAAGGCAAAATTTGAAAGGGGTTTGTGGTCCTTAGGACCACTTTGTTGTTAGGTATCTATCAATAAAAATCATATGTTGGATTCAATGTGCCGGTTATTTGAGCACGTCCATGTGTCCTAATACCATCCCTCAATTCCCATTCATTTCACCTTATATACTTCTTTCTTACTAGTTGCTTCAACATCATTTTATTCCTTAGTTTTTCTTATATTATGTCCATTTTGATTTTGAAATCTTTATACAAGTTAAGAAAATAATTAATCACCATTAATTTTATAAGAGTTTCAATATTGAAATGATAAAAGAAAGAGTTTAATTTCAATAAATAATTAAGGGTAAAATACAAAAACATGTATCAAATATTATCTTAATTTTTGAAATAGACACTAATTTAAAGAAACAATTTTTTTTTTTAAAAAAATCTTTAAATGGATATTTTAAGTGAAATATAGAGAAAGTACCTTTTACTTTTGTTTTTTTTTCAATATGATTAACTTTTTTGTTGTTTTTATTAAAAAAATGATATTGATAATTACTTCTTTTAATAATTATCTAATATTCACTATCTAATTTGTTGAAAATAATTTATAGTTGTGCAAAAACTATCTGTAAAATAGCCTTTTAGAGCAATGGGATGGACAAGAGATTAGAGGTATAATCGAGTCGATTCAAGTTGATATAGTGTCATACTTAATCTCGACTCGATTAAAAAACTCAATGTTCAAATTCGATTCAAATTCAATCAGATTTTTTTTTAATTGTTTAAAACTCAATTCAAAATTAATTTGAGCTAGTCGAACTCAATTCAACAAAATTCAAATTAATTAAAAAATTTAATAAATTATGTATTTATCTTAATATGACTGGAAATTAACTCAAGTTAACTTGACTTGATAAAACACGAATAACCGCTTGCGCTAATAAATTGTTACCAACTTGATGAAATTATGAAAATATCAATCTTTAACATAATTTTCTAATTATAAGTTACAAATTATAAATCAACGATAATAAATTAAGAAATTTTATGAATAAAATAAAACTATAAAAATATGGAATTAATAGAAAATCAAATTAACAAAACGATGCATTCAATAATCGAAAAATAGCTTTTAATTAAAGCATAAATATATAATGAACTTCCAAGGACAAAATCCATCGCAATATTGAAAATTGTTGATTTGATTGGAGAAATTAATAGAGATGTTTAATTAAAATTTGAGAAAAATATCACGAGTTCAATTAGTATGAAAAAATATTAGAAATTAAATTAAAAATTCGTCAAATATTGAGATTTTTTTTTATATATATATAATTACTGCTAACTTATTTAACTGAAGTAGAAGTTTAAGCTTGAGATGACAAGTAAAAATAAATTCAAAATATCGCATCAATGAAAAAATTTAAGATAAAATAAAGGAAAATAAAGCAATTAGCTCCTCTTTTGCGAGAATCTTGATGGTTTAGAACTGAAGGTGGACGGAAATTACTGGGCCAGTGTTGCTGCTCTACTTTTGGGTTCAAGCCTCTATAATGTTCTTCGGGCCATCTTCCTTTCCGAGCCCTCTTTTACTGTGGCCCAACTATTATAGGCTTATTCACAAAAAAAAAAAAAAAGAATTTTACAACAATACTAAAAAATAGGTATCTTTTTACATTTTTACGGGCATTGAAAGTTTTTTTCAATTTTACCAAATTTTTTTTTTAAAATTATAACAGTATATAAATCTTATAATTACCCCAAACTATGCCCTGATAGTATATTTTCGGAATACCTTCGGTATACCTTGAACATATCTTGGTTCAATTTTTACCAATAAAGAATAAAAAAAACTAGAAAAAAAGAATTGATCATTAAAGAAGAAGAAGGAGAATAGAATTCAATCAAATTTCAAACACGTCACAAATTCTCAATACAAACAATTTGGTATATTTTTTCGGAATACCTTAAGTATACCTTAAAGATATTTCGGGTATATCTTAGGAATTCCTTAGTAATATCTTGGGATAATTTGGGTATACCTTGGGAATTTCTTGAAATTCCTTGGAAATACTTTGGGTATACTTTAGGGATACTTCGTTATGCCTTTGGGAATTTCATGAAAATACCTTGGGTATACCTTAGAGATACTTTAGGTATACCTTGAAATTCCTTGAGAATTTATTGGAAGAAACTCTTTAGGAATAGCTTGGGTATATCTTTGGAAATTCATGAGAATACTTTGGGTATACCTTGAGAATTCCTTGAGAATTATCTAGAAGGAATTCCCTGGAAATACCTTGGGAATTTTTTGATATGCTTTTGAGAATTTTATGAAAATATCTCTAGTATACTTTCAGGATACTTTGGGTTCAAAATAGAAAAAAAAATCAACAACACATGCCTCTATTTTCAACAACACACCTCCCCCCATATAATTAAGAAATTCAAAGCCAATTCAAAACTAATGGTGGAAGAAAATAAATGACAAAACACAATGGCACCATCCTGCTTAATTAATTAATGGTTATAGTTTGACCCTCCTACACTTTGGTTCTCTTCGTCGTTCCTTTTTAGTCTCCTATTGCTTGCAGTACTATTCATCCACATCGAGGAGGAGCAAATTTCCTTTTGCATCTCTTGGATTTTTGTTCTTATGCAATGTTGATAAGAAGAAGAACAATAACAACTTTGTTCCTTATTCTCTTTCTCATATTTTTTGCTTTATTTTCACTCGCTCTTGAACTCAATGGCTTGGATTCGCTCCACTTTATCAATGATACTGCTATTTCCAATGCCTCTCTTTCTAGCCCTAAGGACAGAACTTTCGCCAAAATCATCGATGATGTTCTTTAGAAAGAATTCCCTGAAAATGAACAAAATGTCTATTTTCCAACTTCATAGCTACTGGAATTGAGCATAATTGTGTTCCATGGCGAAGATCCTCCTAACGATGGCGTTGAGTCATCCTTCATGTTCTTGCAAAAAAGAAAAAAAAAAGAAATGATATAAAAGAAAAAAAAAACGATCACATTGAGTTGTCCTCCATGTTCTTTTTGTAGAAAAGAAAAAAAATTTCGGTATTAATGAAAATACAAAAAATCGTAGGTAAATATGAAAAAAAATTCAAATTTCAATAAACCATGAAATTTCCTCAAAAGAAAAAAAAAGAAGAATTCTCACAAACTACCGTGGATATATATTTTATTTATAGAAATACATGCATTTTTGTTCTTTTCATTTATATTGAAAATAATTTCATTTTCACCATTTTTTAATTTTTCATTTTCAAAAATGGTGATGACTCCACTCCTCTCCTTCAACACTTCATCTTCTACCTTTGTCCTCACTACTCCATCGTCTATCAATCCGTTTGCACTCTTGCTTGACCCATCTCTTTCTTTCAACATTGGCTTGATGAGAAATCTAGTATAGGGATTTCGTGGTTTGATGTTAACAGTAAATTGAAGAACTAGTTTTTTGAGAGATAAGGCTAGGTGAAGAGAAGGAAGAGTTTTGATTTTTGTGGGTGAGTTTTTGATTTCGCATTGAGGAGAGTGAGAGAAGACAAATGAGAGAGAACCAATTTCTGTAGACAATACAATGGTTTGGAAATGATAAATTCAAAGGATTTCATTAATTTGCATAGCCTCCACTTGTCTTTATGCATGCCTTTATTTATTTTTTATCATTCTTTAATTAACTTAATTAGAGTTATTTACTTTGGAAAATGTTTAGTAGATATTTGGTAAATTTTAGTTGAGAGATTGACTAGATGTAGAGTAAACCTCAGGTATATTTTAGGTAAATCTTGGATAGATCTCTAGCAAATCTAGGTTAAACATTGGATAGATCTCTAGTAAACCTTGGTAACTTCAATTTTTACTAATTTTTTAATAAATTTTGGGTGGATCTCTAGTAAACCTAGGAAAAATCCTGGGTAGATATCAAGTAAACCTTGAATATCTTTAACTTTCACTAATTTTCCAGTAAATCTTGGGTAACTTTGGGGTAAATCTCTAGTAAATTTTGGGTAAAATGCTGATAATCCTTGAACAGATCTCTGGTAAATTTTGGATAAATCTTATAACTTCACATTTTACTAATTTTCTAGTAAACCTTGAGTAAATTTCAGGTAAATATTGGGTAACTTCAATTTTTATTAATTTTCTAGTAAATCCTGAATGGATCTATTGTAAACCTTGGATAGATTTCTGGTAAACTTTGGATAAATATGAGATAGATCTCGGGTGAATTATATTGATGGTACTTCAATTATATAACTCGTAACAATTAAGTATCTAAACCATTAAGTCCACGTCAGCATTCTGTTAAATGGTTTAACAAATTTAGACGACAGATACTTTTATGTTACAAAAATTAAAGTTTAAGAGTTTTTCTGTTGCAAAATTAAAGTTTAAAGAGTTTTCTGTTACTAATAATAGTTTAAGTACTGAATTGTTACGAATTAGATAGTTAGAGTATCATTAGTATAATTCACCCGTAAATCTCTGGTAAACCATGAATAAATCTTGGATATCTTTAATTTTTACTAATTTTCCAGTAAATTTTGAGTAAATTTTGGATATATTTTTAGTAAACATTAGATAAATATTGGGTAGATATATGGTAAATTTTGGATAAATTTTGAAAAAATTCAACTTTCACTAATTTTTAGTAAATTTTGGGTAGATATTTAGTAATAAATCTTGAGTGTACTTTCAGTATATTTTGCGTTGAATTTTGAGTATATATATTTTTGTAATATTTTTATATACTTTTAATAATTTTAAAAAAGTTTTGAAGTGCGTATATTTTTGTGCTATTTTCTAAAACAAAAGGACCAGATTATATACGTCTATGATAAGGGAACGTACGTGAGAGAAACTTGCCCAAAAAATTCAAGGAATTCAGATCTCTTATATATAAATATTTCGAAAATAAAAATCCAATGATATCCCTAAATTAATAGAAATATAAGATTTAATAATTTTTTAAAGAGTTATAATCTGAAATTCAGGTTGTAGATGCGAAATAGGTCGTAAATCACATTTACAAATCTATTCTTCTATAAATTCAGTCTGTTATCTGTTTTCTTGTATGCTCGACTCTACACCATATTTATCATCACATGGTTTTTGAAGAAAGAAAGTAATATAGCCCAACTTGTTTATCAATCCAAGTGTAGTAACGAAATAACCAAATCTATCTATACATTAAGGCCAGGTGGTGTTCACTATTCATTACTGTAATAAGAAAAATGAATTCCCTAAAATATCCTCTTAGTAACTCATAGCCAAAATGATAAACAATCTGAATGAGTTCACTGCCTATCGAAATAATTAATGCATGCCTCTACTTAAAACTAACAATCCTCCACATCAACCATCTATGATTAATTATTGGCCAAATATTATAACTTGTTAACAAAATTAAGAAATTTACCATTTTGCCTTATTCTTTTGGAAAAAATCAAGAGAAGAATTGTTAGCTTTAGGGGTATGGACTGGCTAACCACTTCAATAAAGTTTTTTATTAATCAGTCAATTAAAATCATTTCGATTTTTTTCATTCGATTTTTTTATTTTTAACAAATTAATCAATAAATAATTTTAAAAATTGTCCATTTATAACTCTCTCTTATCTAACAAACTAGTTTGTCCAAATCCATTAATCACTTTCCTTGCAAAACCATTTCCATTTCATCTCCCTATAACCAATCTTAACATATTTCTCAGTTCTCCTTCACGGTCTCTCTTCAAGTTGTTTCTCTACCGAGCTATACTGATTCCACCAATTATCGAGCATGATCAATATTTGGAACTTATTCAAGGGACTCAAGAATGAGTATTGATGACCAAGTATTTTTTATCTCTTTGTCCTACACGGCAAGGTAGGGTTAGAAGAGAGTCACCAGAGTTATTCCGGTGGATCTTCTCTGATGACAAAGTCAGTGAACGAAGGAATGGAAAGGAGATGGAAAAGGATAGATTTTGAGAATTTGGTTAACTTAATTTCATACCTTGTGAGAAGAGTCTTTTATACTTAGGTTAGCTATCTCCATCTATCAAGTGATGGGTTTACTGACATTTTGAGGTTTAACCGGTGTTTAGCAATGATTTTGTGGTGTGCCGTCCACACCTGCTACCTTTTCTGTTCAGGTTGCTACACATTTAATGTGCTAAACCTACTCTTGTCAAACGCCTTAATGCTTGGTACGGACAGACAACGTCTCTCTAGTCTCGCATTGGTTCCTGATGATCTCTGATTCATAGTTCGTGTTTGTTCACACCTAGAGGGTGTGGACAAACCCGTGGAAATCTCGGTACCTCCTAGTATCCATAGGTCTATGCTTCATATGCATAGTGGTCGATGTCCAACTACTGGTATCTAGGTTTCCCAAGGTTCCTCCAAGTCTTGTTATGCTTATTAAAGTACCTTTTTAGATAGGTGGTCACCACATTTGCCCCTAGAAATAGTTGGATCATTTATGTTCAACTAGGTCTTGCCAGTTAACATTGAGAGAGGGATAAACTACCTTTTGAATGTTTTTTCAAATGAGAGACCGTTCAGTAACCGTTCATGCTTTATTAAATATTTCACCACGTGTCAACGCTTGTTTGGTAACTGTAACACCTTATACCTATGGATATCACTTATACTTATATTATGTTATCGTGTATTGCATATAATAAGACATAGTCCTGTTTATAATGAGGGATACATTTTTTTAATCATATATTGTAACACCTTATACCTATGGATATCACTTATACTTATATCATGTTGTCGTATATAGCATATAATGGAACATAGTCCTGTTTATAATGAGGGATAATTTTTTTTTTTTGGATCATATAATATTATCACTTTGCAACATTTGACAGCTAAGCATCACATATGTTACCAATTCAGACACTATGTTCAATTATTTTAGTTAGAAAGGTTAAAGCCAAATACACATTTACACACTATTACATATTTACTAATTTATACATATGCGGATAGACAACCCAAAATACAAATGTCATGTTCCTATACATATGTGCAATGC
>CATIWF010122570.1:0-15003 GCA_949630135.1 Balakata baccata
TAAACATTGTGGAAAACGAGGCTGGTCTGAAGAATCAAGTGAAGGCACCATTGCAACCCATGCTGTGTCGTATGATGAAACTGATAATTCCACTTTTTTCAACATCTCTTTGATTCTTGATGTTGAGCTTTCAGTATCCTGGCACATTATTAAAAAAAAAACAAGAAGAAAATTACTCTAAATTCCCATTTTTTAAAGATTTTTTTCCACATAACTGCGACTTTTTCTTTTTACAAAATCCGCTTCCGTGTTTATTCTATTTCCTCAAATCACTTTCGTTTTTACTCATTTACCCATTGATTTATGCAGTGAAACAAAAACCCTATCCTCCGTCACTTTATCTCTGTGACCCTTCGATCAGAGCTTCTCTTCTCTCTTTTCGAAGTTCAATTTTTGGTCTCTTATCTCTAAATTCAAATATGAAACCTCTCTCTCTAAACATCAGTCACCAATTAATAAACAAGTGGAGGACTAAGTATATGGACAGACTCAAAGTCTCGAATTAGAAACGTCTGGATTTTGTAGAGCAGTCG
The DNA here is from genome assembly GCA_949630135.1 of Balakata baccata. Classification (NCBI taxonomy): domain Eukaryota; kingdom Viridiplantae; phylum Streptophyta; class Magnoliopsida; order Malpighiales; family Euphorbiaceae; genus Balakata; species Balakata baccata. The sequence continues at coordinate 534 of CATIWF010122570.1, forward strand.
CCGAATAGGGGAGAGACATATTCAGAGAGCTTGATCCAAGATGAGAGCTAAGTGGAAGAAGAAGCGCATGAGAAGATTGAAGAGGAAGCGCCTAAAGACGGGACAGAGATCCAAGTAGGTGTGTAGATAGGAAGAGAATAGAATTCACTTCCTGATAACCCTTGGTTTTTACTGTAAATGTAGATGATTATGAGGTTTACGCCAAAAAAAACAAAAGAAGCATGTACAGACACAAACTTTGAAAATATATATTTTAACAAATTTAGTAATTTTATTTTCATTTTCTCTCATCAACATTTCAACTCATTTGTTTTCTTAAATATGTTATGTGTGAAGGGACTGTAATATAAGGTAATGTGTCATTGGATGAGTTAATGGCATGGGAAGAGATGCATTGGCGTAAAGGGGCGCCAATTAGGATTTGATTATGTTCATTTTTTTAATTATTTCATTTAAATTTTTTTATTTAATTTATAAAATATTTTTTTTTCTAATTTAAGAACCAAATTAAATAGTTTGTCTCAATAATAAATTTCATAAATTTTAAATTTTGATATAAAGTGGTCATCTATTCACCTTGTTATGCTTTGATTAAAATTAATTAGCATATAATGGCCCTAATTATATTAGATTATATTATATATACTGCACACATATAATACATGTTATTTATATTTAAAAAAAAGGAAAAAATTAATTAATTGAAAAACAGTTGGAAAATAAATTATAAATTTCAATTTATTGATTTTGATGAAAAAAATTTATAATTTTTATGTTTTGCTATTTGTTAATAATGTGCTGTGAATTGCCTTGCTTCTTAGCACATTTTTGTTTGGGAACGATTTATTATTGGCTAATTCAATGATTTTTTTAATACTATGATTTTTTTTTTTTGTTAATCTGATTAACTTCAGTTGTGTTATGTGTATGCTATATGTTGCATATATATATATACTATTTATAAACATATATAACTACATAACCGAGTTATAACATATGCTTCAATTTAAATTTATCTATGCATAAACTATTATATGTTAGCTATATGTAGATTATATGTACAATGAGTGAATAACTTGTTCTCAATCAGCCTTCAAACGGTAGTTCTCAGAGCTTAAACTGTCTAGTTCAAAATTTTTCAATTCTCTAAATCTATTTCTTGTGTTAAATTTGAGAAATGAAGTTGGAAAAGAGAAGAATTGGAGAGAGGAGCCCTAACACGCAATTTTTCATTTTTCAATCAATTCTCAAACGGTGATTTCTGGAATTCAAATTATCTAGTTCAAAATTTTTCGACAATCTGAATCCATTTTTAGTATTAGATTTGTGAAATAAAGTTAAAAAATAAAAGACCGGAGAGGATAGCCCTGACGTGCGATTTTCTCCTATCCAATTTCAAAAATTTTGTATGAATTTAGAAAAACTAATATCAGATAAGAAATAAAAAGGTAAAAAACTAGTTGTCATTCAAATTTTGCGATCATAGGAGGGCATTGAGATGGTGAACATAATTGACAGTGGTGTGGAGGGTGAAGAAGCGAATTGCAATTAAATTATTTCAATTGATGTTTAGAGAATTTTATAATTGTAGATATAAAATTTAAAACTCTCATAAAATTAGGGATTTGTGTTCAAAAAAAAAAACTGAATCAATATTGACTTAACGAAAAATAATTTTTCTTGTGTAGATAATAAATACGTTGAGATATTTAATATTGGCTAATTATAAGATTTAAAGGTTATTTAATGACATAGGTAATTCTATTTTTATGAACTAATTTTTACCAAGAGTCAGTTCCAAAGTTCGTTTACTTATCTAATTTTTATATATTTAACTATTAGAAAAAGTTAAGTCTGAAATTCATTTATCTAATCTTAATTTTTGTATAATTATACTAGCTATTTAATTTTTATAATTTTAAGAAATTTAAAAATTAATTTAATATAATTTTATTATGTATAAATAATAATTATTTTATATATATAATAAATTTTGATTTGATTAGTCAATGATTTATTTATGGACATGATCTGAATTAAATAATATATTCAGATTAAATAGTACTATCTAGTATCTAGCCAAGGCCACCTCAGTTGGATTTTTTTTTTGTTAAGTAATTTATGGAAAGTTTATAAGAATTGCTTAAATTAAATTTTTTTTTTCAAAATTATTGCATTTTTTTTATTAATTTTCCATTAATGTGTCTTGTACGTAAGTATTATATATTTAACTCGTTACAATATTAATAGAACTATTTTTTATAGATAAAATTCTAATGCTACTAATATTTGGGATGAATTATATTTGATTCTTATATTTTATATAAAAGTAAATTATATTACACCATGTATATAAATTTTAAAAACTTAACTCATTATGTATATGATTAAAATAAATTAATTATTGAATAATATAAAAATTATTAAAAAATTATAACTTTTCAAATAATTTATAAGAATTATTGTCAATATTTTGAAATTTATATTATATATTATTTGTATAGTTAAAATTTAGTTTAAACTTACTATTATATAAATTTAATATGTTATGTAAGTGAAAACTAATATTGTTGTTTATTAAATGATAATAGATATTGATATTTTACAGAAATTTGGAACTCAGTGTTATATATGCTAAGAGTCGCAATATTTCTTAGCATATATAATTTTGAATCCAAAATTTTTGTAAAATTTATTTGTATGAATAGTAATAAATTTACAATTACTTTAAAACAAATGAGTTGGAAATAAAATTTTTACTTTTTTATATATAAAATATAGTTATCTAATTCTAAAATGTAATTTTTTTTATTAATTTCTTTATATGATAAGTAAGTAATCTACATGTTGCATATTTTATAGTATTAATATCTTAATGTAATGCTTTATAAATAATTAAATATGCATTATAATTTTTTAATCACAATAATTTAGTCTAAATAAGAAATTATGAGATATATATATTGTAAAAAAGATTATCGTGTGTATTTTCCTCTATTATTTTTTTAAACAAAAATAGACTTTTACTTTTAAATCATTATAAATCTCTATATATAAAATATATTTATCTAGTTATAATAGAATTTAAATTCTAATTAATGAATTATTAATACTATTTACTGGTAAATTAAATTATTGAATAAAAAAATTAATTCAATTAATTAATATAATTATATTAATTTTTTAGTTATGATTTTTACCAAAATTTCCTTCATTTTCACTTTTTTTTTTCTTCTCCTTCCTTCACTTTTCCTTTTCCGTCATTTCTTCATTTTTCTCAGAAGGAATTTTTCATCTTTCTATATCTTTTTGTGCGGTTTCTGCCCATCTAGCATTCCAATTCCCAGTAAACATAGTTTTCATACTTCCATTGGGTTTCTTTTGCACAATTTTATGGTTTCTCTTCAAATTCCCAATTTCAGTCTATTTCTCCTGACCCTTTGTTCTGCCCATATATCCAACTGAGCAAGTTGTTTGTTTTCCGGTTATCTCTCTCATTTCTAATTTTCATGGCTTAATTGGAGCAAACTGAATGTTCTCGGGTTAGAGAATTGAATTATGGAATTAGAGGAAGTTTAAAGGCTTTTGCGGTCTGCAGCCATGGATTGCATTCTAGAAGATTGGAATAAGTTTGTTGCTTTTATAGCAAATACAGTATTTTCTAGCTTCCACTTCATGTTTTTGGGATAATAGCAATTGGAAGAATGAAAATGTGATGTTTGAATAAATAGTTTCTATTAAAACCTACCTGAGTTAGATGTTTAATATTTTTTTTTTTGTAAAAATCTGTGCAATTCAACCAATATATTCACAAAGTATTACTGAAGTTTTTTCAAGTTATATCCAAAGTAATGTATGTCTAAGATTTACTAGAGATATTCTCAATAAATTCTTAAAAAATTTTCAAAGTATTTCCAATATATACCGAACTAAGATATACCCAAAATATTTCTAATGAAACCGATTCAAGGTATATCCAAGGAATATCGGAGATTATGAATGTGCACTTTTTGGTATATTTTGTAGTGAATTTTTGAGTTTAGACATTTTTATAATATTTTTAGATGCTTTTTACTAATTTCGAAAAAATTTTAAATTGAGATATTGTTGTAATATTTTATGAGCTTTTCTGAATTTTTGAAAAATTTTCTTAATTTATTAGTTATAAAATCGAACGTTAAAACTAAAATTTGAATTGTTAATTTATATTATACTATAATTTTTGGAGTACCGAATACTATTACTAAATAAATAAATAATGCTATATCTATACATTGGCGTTGTTTTTCTGATAAAATTTTTATCTAGTTAGATTCATGAAAAAATTTATAAAAAATTTACAGCGTACCTTACAGGTTGATTGAAATTTTTATTTTTGATTTTAATAATAGCTTGAGTCCAATTAAATGATAAAAAATTCTAAAATGATGTCAATCTTGGTGGAATGACTGAATATATTTCTAATTTTTGATCTTAATTTTAAAAAGAAATATACCATATAATAAAATAAAATAGAAGTGTGTTAAAATAGATGTACCGAAGCTCAATAGACAAAAAAAAGTACAAAGCTAACTTTCAAAAAAAAAAATGTATTATAATTCCTTAAAGAAAAATGATTTTTTTTTTACCCTAACAAGCAAAAAAATGATGAAGTAATATAATTACTCTATAATTATTTATCCTCATTTAGGAGTGGGTGCATGACTTACTGTTGGAATCTTGACTCTCCGGCTTGTTTGTCCCAGCCTTGAACCTGCCCACGAAAATTAATAAACTCCATCGGCAAAAAATAAATAAATAAAAATAGAAAAATAAAAAGAAAGAAAATCTATCCACATGTATGACGAGAATAAAAAAGCTGCAGTGCTTTTCAATTTATGCAATTGAGCTAATTGATTATATACAATATCAATTTACGCAATTGAGCTAATTGATACTATACAATATTGGTGTATCTGCACACCTGACATTTATAATTATTATATCTATAATTTTTAATTCCAATTTTTAATCAACTGTTAAAGATTAGAAATTGAAGATGTAATAATTTTAAATGTCATATGTACTACATAATTGACCCTTCTATTTTTTTATATTTAAGTCACAATTTTATTTTTCGTGTAATGTATTAATATGACTACAACTCATCTTCATTTAGCAGGGATGGAGAGTTTTTTTATTTTTTTTATGCCGTAACATATACCCAGTCTTTTATAATTATTTTTTTTTGTTATTTTACATTTTTTATCGATTTTTGGTCCGAATTGTCTCTTATATTTTATTTTTAATTCATTTTAGCTCATAAAAATTTAAAAATACTACATATCTAACCACTAAAAAATAACATAACATATCGAAAAAGCACATCAATATATGAAAGAATTGCTGCGATTAAAGGATAAATTATAGTAAAATTTGAATTTTAATACAGCAAAATAGAAAAAAAAAAATATAAACAGCAATTGGACAAAGAAGGATAAAAAGCACAAAATAATAAAAATGAATAGCTATAGATAGTTGGACATATCTTTTACCTTTAAAAATTTTTTTTTTTAATGATATGAATACGAGGCAAAGCCATTTGCTAGATAAGGAGGCAAACCATAAATATAAATAAATATCTAAAAGGATAAATATCACATTAAGTAGCAAATTTTGTATATTTTTACAATTATATCTAATTCTATAAAAATTTTATTTAAAGTATATAAATTTTTATTTTAATAATAAATTTAATTTCCATATCATAAAATTACATTTTGAACTTAGTTAACACTTAGATGGATTGTCCAAATATCATAGCAGATGACATGTCAAATAATGTACCAGCTATATTAAATGATATATCAATTAGATTCGAATAATATTGATTGTTCAAACGATATGTCAGATAATATAAATTGCCTTAATGATATGCCAATTAGATTTGGAAATCGATTTCATGATATAAGTATAAATTTATTATTAAAGTGAAAGTTTATATAATTTAAATAAATTTTTTTTTATAAAATTGCATATAATTATAAAACCGTGCAAAATTTAGAATTTAAATTAATATTTACCCTATTTAAAATGATTTACTACCTGAAAAAGGGTCTATATTCCAATGCCAATTTAATAATGCTATTAATAAGCATCATCAGTCATCTAAGCCCGTGAACATGCAATTAATATTTGATTTAAAGAAGAAGAAGAAAAGACACCTGTTAGAGGTTTGCGCTCCCATTGTGCACCCTGAGAGAAGATTTTGAGATTATTTGTGATACACAGCACCATATCTACTTCTGGGTGTGTGTAAGAAAGATAGAAAGGGAATTAATATGACGGGTTTGTAATAACTTTGAGAGTATATATAGAGAGAGAGAGAAATGGGTGGGGAGATGAAGACATTATTGCATGTAACAGCAGCAGCTTCAACTGCTCTATTAAATAAATGGATCTTTTTGCTTAATTCATTCCAAAAATTAGTTCAAAGTCATTTTAAATTAATAGTAAACCTACTGTTATCAAGTTCAATTATCTAAATCCATCCAATTTAATATGGTATTAGAGCCGCCAGTTGTACCACTCTCAAATGTCCAATTTTGTAAAATTCATATTCTAAGTTTCTCGCATGTGTTTGACTATAAGCATAGAAGGTGTGTTGAGATATTTCATGAAGCTAATTAAAAGATATATATGTTCTTTATAATGACTTGAACATCCCTCTTCATTTAAGCTAACTTTTGTAAATAGTTAGTTTTAAGTCCATTTACCAATTTAATATTTTAAAGATTATTTTAACAATAAAATAAAAATTAAAATAATTTTCTATTATAAATAATTTTTAAAATATTAAGTTGTTATAATTTATATAATTGGAGTACCGTTGATGTAATTCACTCAATTTATAAATATCTAATTCTCAAAAACAACAAAAATAATAGTGTAGGCTTGTAAAATTCGGTAAATAAATAAATTTAGACCTAACTATTTTCAAAAGTTAGTTCAAGGGAATGAATTGCCTAAGTCATTATAAGTACTATTAATATCTTAATCCTAACTGATGTGGGATTCCAATACTCCTCTCATATGTTAGGTCCGTTGTAGAATTTAGATGCCATTTGTGTCTTTCACCCTTATATTTGAATTTTAGTAAAGAAATAGGCACTTAGGAGTTGGGAAAGTGATACCGGATGTAAATTACACTTGGTGTTTTAGAACGATTAGATTATCAACTTTTAACTTCGACTATTCATTTTTAACAGATGAAATTAAAAATTTATAATAAAACGGTTTTACGGCACCTGGTATAAACTTATAAATTCACTTGATTGTTTATGAAATAAGAATGAGTCAGCTTTAAAATATTACTGAGAAAAGGTCAAAACATGGCAGTTTGTGATAGTGACATTCCTTATTTATCTTTTAGTGTGTATATATATATACATACTACTTCTGTTAACACAGTTTTATTTATTTATTTTTTATTTTTAATCATTCATTATCTTTAAATTCTTCAAAATTTCCGGTTAAGAAGAAAATACTCTTATTATTATATCTCACCCATTAACATATCTCTGTTTAATCAACCAATAATCACATGTTTATAATATTTTTTTATACATAAAGTGAAGAGTAATAGAGACAATCTCACATTAAAAATTTAAGAGATAAAATATCAGTCTATAATTATGACAAAACTAATTTAATTTATATTGATTGAAAACAATAATAAATCTAAAATTATAACAAATCCGATTTTCTAAAACTCACATAATTTTATTATATTTTTCAGCTTTCTTTTGCAATTTTGATACTGAAAATGGATTTAGATGGTCGAAAAATAATGAACTGGATAGTTTGAGATCTGGACACCACCATTTGACAGTGATCGAAGAATAATTCATTCACTAGAGCCACCTCGGAATCGTGTAGACCTGTATGTTTCTGGTCAATTTCAGACCACAAAATTTATATTTTTGGACTTCTCACATCTCAAAAAATCTGTTGGTATCCTCCGACTTTCGTTCTATTGTTGTCTGAAATTTTCCAATAAATAGTGATGAGGCTGCTATATAATCAACATATAATTAACATATAACCTATATATAACTAATATATAACCAACGTTAATTAATAATAATAATAATAATTAATTGTAGTATGTGTCATATAATGTATATATAAGCATCATTTACTTTTTACTGTACATTTAATAATTCTGAGCAATACATAAAAACGTAAAACTTATGTTGCATATATAAACTATTATATAATTCAAATTTCTCTTTGCAATTTTTTCATTTTTATTTCAAGTTTGAATATAATTTGAAGAACACAACATTTATCATATTTTATTATATCTAGTTGTTGAAACAGTCAAATATTATATATATATAACCTTCATATAAGGGAGATATAAATCTTAAGATAATATAAATATTTGTAATTTCCTTTTCATTTATGGAGTGGTTCATATTCCAATTTCCTAGTTCTTGCAAGGGATTTAATATTCTCCTTTTCTAATTGTTTTTTTTTTTTTTAAAATCAACAACCGGAGCAACTTGAGGACTGAGTGGGATTATGAGCTGTGCAGGTAAGGTCACGATCATAGGACTTTAGGAAGATTGAATTATATAATGGGATGGATCTGCATGAGGCGATGAAGGAAGATGTAATTGAGGGACTGAATTAGCATTATGGAGGGACATGTGAGGCTGATTGTCAGGGTAGGTTCATTTGATAATCGGAAAGTGTGTACGCCAGAGGTAGGATACATTTTTTGCTTTTGATTTACTAACTGGTTTATTAAATATTTAATGTTTTCTTTTTTAGGAATACTCTGATTTTGTGCAGAAAATGCTGTCTCTCATGGCACAGGAAAGAAAATAGGTGAAAATCCATCTGTTCTAAAAATTCAGAGTACCAATCGAAAATGAGATAGGAAAAAAAGTCAAGGCAAGTGGGCCCACTATCAAATCTCAACCTCTCTCTCTCTCTTGAACGCCTGTGGGGGTGTTCTTGGAAATATATTATGACCAGTCCGTTGTGCCTTTTCCCCTTTTAACATAGTATCAATAGAAGCCTAAATTATACTAAATATTTTCTTTCATTTTATTAGGGAATAATGGAAAATAACATTAAAAAACAAAAAAATTCAAATACATCAGACATTACATGTAATTAATAAGTTATTAAAAATGACGTATAGCTAAATTAATTAATTCCATACAATTTTCATGTTAACTTCCTTATAATTTATAATTTATCCCTTATATTTAGTTTTTAATTTATTTTATCTCTTAAAAATTTAAAATTTTATTATAATATGTTTCTTATTATATCAAAAAATAGCACATGTTTCATGCACTGAGTCTATCGTATTTTTAAAACATTAAAATACAAAATAGATAAAAAAATATAAAATATAATTTGGATAAACAATATTAGTAAGATAAAATGATAAAAATGAACAAATACAAATGGACATGTTTGTTTTATGCCCAAAATAAAGTTACGAGTTCAATCATATGCTTCTTAACACAACGTCTTTAAATTATGCGAGTTTTTTTATGTGGATTCGTTCGTTGTAATAACACAGCATTGAAAAGAATCTCTCATTCTTTGGACAAGAATCCAATGCTCGAATGCTCATCCCATATGTTTTACATTATATTAAATTTGTAATTCATTTGTTACAATTATATTGCAATAAAAAAAAAAGTAAAAAATATGAATTGCATCAGTAATTAAACCTTTCAATCAATTCAATGAGGCTTAAGAGTTCTTCCATAGAGCCACCATGGTCAAAGAAATCATCAACAATAGTTGTCAGAACAGAATTCTGAGCCCATGACATGCGAGCCTTGGACAATTTAGGGTCGAAAATGTTGGATGAAATGGAAAAAGCAGCATATTCAATCTTCTGCCTTGCATACTCCAGCTTATCGATCCCACATTTCTTGATCCATCTGCTTATACACAATAAACCCAATACATTAATCATCTATTAATTTAGTTTTCTTATGATTGAAATTAAAAGACAAAAAAAGCAACATATAAGTGCCCCTCAAGATAGTCAAGTTCCTTTCTATGGATTGGCAGATATATATTGTAATCTCGGATTGAAAATCTGAAGAGATGTCCATTAATTATCAACATTGCAAAATCTAGAAAAAGAAAAGTATGCAAAGATATATGTATTAATTAGTGGGTAAGATGCCTTTATAGTATATTAAAAAAGATGGCTGGTGATTACGATTCATTATAATTCACATGAATATAACCTATAAGCTGTTGTACGAAGTGAAACAATATCCAAGTCGTAGTTTTCGATGAAATTTCTTGTCTCAAGTCTCACCAAACTGGCTTGGGATGCTTTAGAGCATAATTCACCTGAAATATCAACAATTTAGTAATTTGGATTTCCGTTGGTAGTCCCATTGAGGGATAAAACATTCTCTTTCAAGTTTTGAAGTTTGTTCTATAACTAGGAAAATGGTGCATATGCTCCTTAATTGATGCCACTTTCTCGACTGGGCTTTTTACTTCAATCTGTAAAAAAAAAAAAACATATATAGATGAGAACGAAACATACTTTCCTATATATGCTCTTTTTTTCCGGATGGAAGCTTTTAGACCCCAAAAAATTGCTAGTGTGACTGGTGAGTTGTGAACAGCTGAAACGCGTTGAGAGGGTCATTCACTTTCTAATTTGTTTAAATGGGTCCCACACATTGTTGACAATAAAATTACCTTCCATTAATTAGTGCAATTGGTATAATTTATACCTATAATTTGATAATATATTTAGAGTAAATTATACCAAATACACTACAAAATTTCTATTTTCTTTTAAAGGTAATAATAATCTGCATGAAACTATTTGTTATTTTGTTATGTCTTATTTTTTAAAATAATCAATTAGATTTGTTTAAGTTTTAATTTCCATAATTTTTTTGTTATTTTTTTCTCAACACTATTTTTCAACAGAAAAAAAAATATCTAGCTATAAATTTAACATTTAATTATTGGTATTATCAGCCATACTGAATCAGTCAACTAGAATTATATAATAAAATTAATCTTAATCGTACCGGATATAACTTCAATAGTCTATTTGTTTCATGGATTGCTTAGACATAGGATTAATATTAATGCTGGATTTAAGTTATATTATTATTATTTAAATTAACCATTGTTTGGTAAAAATATTTTAATCCTAGTATTAACTAATTAATCCAAATTTGTAATATCATGTTTGATTTGATAGTTTATGTTATGTGATAAATTGATGAAATTAGGTAGTTGAAAAATAAAATAAAAAAATTTAAGGCTATTTTGAAAATAAGATAAAATAGTAAGACTAGTCTAGGGTTTTACTTTTATAATTGTTTGGGATTGGTAATTCTATTAAAAAGAGATTAGTAAGGACATGAGAGAGATGAGTATTAGTTAAATCTTATTCTATGAGTTTAGTAAGTTTTTAGAATTACTAAGCAATACCTAATTTATTGAACCAAATATAGGATTAGAGACTAATCTTATGACTTAATTAAGCAATTTTATGGACTAAATGATATGCAAGAGTATTAAATCATTCCTTTATAAATTTTAAAATAATTGTATAAAGTATTTGAACTTAAAATATTTGATTAAACTGAAAGAGAATTACATCATTTTATCTATACCATAACAATTAAATATTTAACTTACATAATAAAAATTTAATATTGATATAAAGTGAAAAAAATGTCAGTGTCCTCCAGCATATGTGGTACACAAATGTAATTGTTGACTAAATTGATAAATGATAAGAATTGTTTTATTTTTTTTACGAAAGGTTTCACTGGAGATGCGAATTCCAGACTTTACACAGTGCTGAAAAATTTTCTTTATCTATAACGTATACCGACACTAGACATTGCTCATTGCTATATTATATGTGCAACCTTATTGTTAACTAAATTTAAAGATGATAAGAATTTAAATTTATTGCTAGATTTTTTTTTTTGAAAAATTGTGTTGAGAAAAAATTAACAAAAAATTATGGTAATTAAAACTTAAACAAATCTAATTAACTATTTGAAAAATTAAGACATAACAAAAGATCAAATAGTTCCATGCATATTAGCGTTGGTGTTTAAAAGAAGATAAAAAAATAAATCGAACAACAAATGATACTTTTACTGTCAATAATGTGTTGGGCGCATTTTAAAAAAATTAGAAAGTGAATGATCCTCTCAAAACGCTACCTATAGTGGTGATCTTTCAGCCACTCACAACACACAAGTCGGTAGAAATAACAATTTAATCCGGATTTGTAGATCTACATCCCGTTTGATTTTAAATGGGATGAATTTTTTGATTTTTGACTGAAATTAGGACGGATTACGGAAAAATTCTAATTGACATATAGTTGAGATGAGGCGAGTTATTTTATTTCTTTACTAAATACTAATATATGATAGTATTTGAAAGAATATTTTTTTAAATTTATATAAATATACTAACATGTAATTCTCACATTGTATTGGAGAAAAATTTTATAATTATAAAAAAAATTATAATTTAACAATTTTATTCTCATATAAGAAAACTGATTTATGTTATATATTTTTGTTAAAACTAAAAAAAACTCTAATGAATTTTTCCTATTCCAAAAATAGGATAAAATTTTCTAGTTTTTTATGGATTGATTAATAATATCATTTTTATTAGTTAAGTATGAATTATGGAATATTAAAAAATTAAAATGTTAAATTTTTATAATTTTTTTCTCTTATTTTAGATTTATTTTGATGTGAATGAAATTAATAATTTAAATATATATATCAAATATAATTAAGTTAAAAAGTATAACGGGAATACTCAACCCAGTTTGGAGATACCCAACCTCATTTGGGACAGGAATGATGATTAATTAATATTATTTTTCCGTGTATATATATATATATATTATTTATATAATATATATAAGTAATTTACTTATTTATTAATTATTTTATTTCTTTACTAAATACTATCATAGTATTTGAAAGAATGTTTTTTTTTTTAATTTATATAAATATATTAACATGTAATTCTCACATTATATTGGAGAAAAATCTTATAATTATAACAAAAAAAAAACTTATAATTTAAGAATTTTATTCTCATATAAAAAAACTGATTTATGTTATATATTTTTGTTAAAACTAAATATTCCCAAAATATCATAATTTTTTCTAGTTATTTATAGATGGACTAATACTATCATTTTCATTAGCTAAATATAAATTATGCAATGTTAAAAAAAATAAAATATATAATCTTTTATAATTTTTTTGCTCTTATTTTGGATTTATTTTTTATGTGAATGAAATTAATAATTTAAATAGATATATCAAATATAATTAAGTTAAAAATATAGCTTGAGTACTCGATTCCACTTGAGGATACCTGACCCTGTTTATGGTGAAAGTGATAAATAATTAATATTATTTTTTTTTGTAGGAGTAGGAAAATGGGACAATAATATAAATTAACGGAATTGGAATAAAAGGTGAAATCCGATTCCGATTCGCCCGGTGCCACTCTTACCAGTCACAGTAGCAATGTAACTAAAAAAGCATATATGGAGGAATAAGTTTCATTCTTACTTATATTAGTAATTTTTTATTTTAACATATTTAAGTAAAAAACCCTTCTTGACTTTTTTTTCTTCTCAAATTAATTTTCTTTTCTTGACTGTTCTTTTCTCTTCTTTCATTTTTTTTAGAAGTTGAATAAAAAAGAATTATATTGCTTAAGAAATATGACAACATTAATCATATAACGCAATTAAGCACGATTTTTTGGTTAATAATATGATCAATATCTTCTAAAATTTTTATGATAAATTATTTATTAAAACATAAAAAAAACATATGCACATAAAACATTATAATTCTAGTGAGGGAATCAGATAGATCTTTGAATTGCTAATAAAAGTCAATTAAATAAAAGTTTTTAATCCTACGTTTTTACATGTAACACCCATATATTATAATATTATTTTTGTCGTTTTTGAGAAATAGATATTTAAGTTGCATTTGTATTTTAGTAAAGATGGTACTTCGATGTACAGTGACAGAGAGTGATACTTGTTTTGAAATTTTATGAAATTGGAAATTAATCAATGAATAAGCAATTTGGTCAGTGATGAATCAATTAATCAATAAGCAAGTTTGAAGTTTGTTGTTAAAATAAATTAATTATTTCTTGATTTTTCTTTCGAGTAAGACATGCATATTTTTTTACCGGCTGTATCGGACTCTTTGACAAAAGGATGATTTTATTTTTTTCTGTTTGGAAAGAAGAGACTAAGAAGGATGATTAATGATTATGAATAAATTAATCCCAGGAAAGACAAAAAGATTTATATATCATCCTTTTCATGATATTTAGGTTTAATAAATTAATCAGTTTCTGCTCAGACTTGCAACTAATTCATATGCTTGGATCGAAT